>CABFWB010000269.1:167703-190761 GCA_902151455.1 Timema bartmani
TTTTTTTTTTTTGTTTAAAAAAGGGGAGAGGCGGTAGTTTCGTTCATTCGTCGATTGTAACGGGTCAACTTTAGCGATCTCTTGCTTTTTTACTTTTTATAGGATAGTATTTAAAAAAATACTTAATGTTTATCAGTAAAATTTTTATTTATTTTATTGAAAGGCTTAACTAATATAAAACAGCTAGTTTAAAAAAAAATCATATCCTTCTAGTGGAATTTACTTAAACTTTTTGAAGTATATTTCTATAAAATGAACACTTTTACTTTTCAATGAATTGATAGTTAAATTTTTTTAAATACTTGTTTATATTGTACTTTAAACAGAAAATTATCTAATACAAATGGTAGAACTTAATAAAATAATTCTGAAACTATATCTTCCAAGTTTTTTTGTGATGGTCGTAATTTTCAACGACTTTAATGTTTCAACTTAATTCATTGTTACTTTTCCAGACAAAATAAATAAACGTAAAAGCTGAGTATTGAATATTTCACAAAATACAATCACCTTTTTGGCTTTCCAATTTAATGTTTCACCTTTTGAACGTGATAGAAGACCTGATTTATCAGGCGATAGCATTTATGGTTAATCTGTAGGCTACTAAATGAATGGAGTCATAAACACTCATCAAAAATACACATTTCTATTGCAATGACAGTAATTAATACCATCATTAGTGCAAACTCCCACAAACAATGCTCCCCCATTCACCCTTCTCGTGTCCATTTCGATTGGTTGTGTTTTCGTGAAGGGTAGTAATGATAATGATAAATTGATTATACGATGAAGATAATGATAGTCTTGCAATTATGTTTGGGGAGAGGTAAAACCTACCACACCCTGAAAATAAAACCTCAATTCTCGATCCATATGTTTAGGGAGGATTATGACTGATGTGTCGTTAAGGGTAGGATAATGAGTATTTGTATCTTAACGATTTAATGTAAACTATGTACTATTTTATCAACGCTGCAGTGGATGAAATGCTAACGAGAGACGTCTGTAAAGGAGAAAGAGCGGCGAAGGAAGTTGAACCCTGTATCCTACATATTATTAAGATGCTCATTCGTACAGTTGTAATTATAACTGTACACTACTGGAAGCAAAAAGCAACTACAGTGTCGATGGTGGTTGCGTTATCTGATAGCTCGCCATCTTACTTTATCACAGATTTGTAGCTGACGATTTCCTCACGTCCATCACAGGCTCTGCCTTAAAATATGAGTGGAAAATTACCCTGAGCACGGGATGATTCCTGGATAGCTCAGTGGTTAGAGCATTGGCTCACCAAGCCAAAGGTCCTGGGTTCAATTTCAATTTAAAGAAAATAATATATATTATTTAATCATCATGTGTGGTGGCCTACAGGATGTGTTAAATGTGTGATTATTTAAAGCGTCGCTCAATAACACTCGGGCTCGGAAATCAGACCAGAGATTTGTGGCCTAGGCTTCTTTAGACATAGGCCTATGATAGAATTCTGGTTGGAATAAATATTTATAAAATAGTCCCACATTGCAGAGAGCTTTGATCACAATGCCACTTTAATATTATTAGTGCTATTTTATAGGTAAGGATAATACCAAACCAAGTGACCGCTCAGGATTATACTGCTTTAAGTATTGTAATGTTTTAGTGACTTTTAAAATCGTTGAGAAGTTCCTTTTTATATAAATTGTACTGAAGTAGGTCTATGAACAAGGTAGAAAGGATTGTATCAAACAATCACATTATTTTTATATATCCATACGTCAAGCATTGTGATATGCAGCTGTCACTTTTGAAATATAGTATCAAAAGTCGATAAATTAATAGGTCTTCTTTTTTCCCCAACGCGTCTTAACATCAGTCCTGCCATTTTTAGGGTATTGAGAAGCAGGGATGCCACTCATCTGGAAAACCCGGAAAACACCGGAAATTTGGCAGAATCTAGTAAAAATACTGGAATATTTGTTGATTTAGACATTTAACTGAAAGTTTGAAATAGTAGGTCTTTAGATGGACGAAAAAGTGAACTGAAGAACTAAGCACGCTGATTCAAACATGTCCTATTACCCCTTAAACAAGGGTTGGGAAGTGACAGAATATGGTTTACTCATCATTCTTCTTCTTCTTATTATTATTATTAGCACCACGTCTTACTACCCATTCGCTAATGTATGATGGTAGGGTGATTGTGAGATGAAGTGGAGGACCTACAGTTTAACGTGGGATCCGAACCATGTTGGAGGCCTGGCACTTCACACATTCACAAGTTGTGATTAATACACGTCTTGTCAGAGGTGAAGGAAGGGTTTGGCATTCAGATAAATCTATATCGGGACCGAGGATTGAACCACAGACCCCCAACACAGAAGTCTGACACCTTACCCCTAGACCACCAGGTCACCTAATAGGTTACAAAATTAGGAAAAAGATTATCCTTCACACTCCTATTTGGAGACTAACCTCAGCTTCCCTTATAAAGTGTTCAAATAGGACTTAACTTATTGGTTTTTTTGAAGGCGGCAAAAGTAAATATTTTCATGATAGCTACTAGGGATGAATTAGCCTAATCTTTATAGTTTAATGTTACAAATACCCACCCACCTCTGTGGCCGAATGGTCTAATGCGTCACTCTCGAAATAAACTGGAACACCGATGACGGGGAGATTGGGGTTCAAATCCCGGTCTGAGAATATCTTATATTATACAGGTGTCCCATGAGTCATTGGACTCTACAATAAAATATTAGAATTCAAGAATGTGTGAATGCTGAGGGCCGACAATTAGAACCGCCTCTATGGTCAGAGTTCCTGGCTAAAGATCCAGAAGTCCTGAGTTTGATTCCCGGTGATTCCAGATTTGTCTGTGAATCAGTGAGTCTGGAACGGGTTCAACTCAGCCTTTTGGGGACATTTGAGAGTTACTTGAATATAGAAAACTGAGATTAGTGACCAGAAGGTTCGTTGTGCTGACCCCATGACACCTTCTATCCACAAATGTTAGCATTATTTTTGCCAACATGCGGCGGCCGCCTGTTCAGTCGATTTAGCTCGTTAGTGAGCCAACGCTATGGAGTTTTTATTAATGTATGTAATTTGATTATTTGTATTGTTTGATTTGATTGAACTAAATAATCTGAAATAAAAATGAACATATAAGAAAAGTGCAATGACTTATGGGACATCCATAAAAGGTTTTGAGATAGATTTGAGCAAAAATCACAAGAGGTCTGAGCTGTTTTTGTGACTAGGACAAGCAAGAAATATGACTGACGATTTTTCGCCAAGCTACAACGATTAGTATAAATGATTATAGTTCGTTTACGGTAGCTTTGCCTTTTTTCTAACAGGTTAAAGATGAACCAATTACATATTAATCCTAATAAAGAATATGTTATGTTAATTTGACAAGCAATTTAAAAATAGAGATATTTTTTCCAAAAGAACGGCGTATGCATATATTTTTTATACTGATAGATATTTCTCTATATTTGTAGTAATTTTTCCCCTATCACAAAATATCGGTGTTACCGTGAATCGACTATAGCTTAACCACCTAGTATTGACATGAATAACAAATTAAGACCTCCAAATTGGTGATCATAAATCCCTCATTCTGATCAAAGCAAAAAAACAAAAAAAAAAACGACGGGTTAATCTTACAAAGTAACAATTATTTTAACACCTACATTTTTATCAGTATACTTGTTGGCTTGTTTTATTTTATGACTTAGGTTTTACAATGTGTCAAAATCAGCCAGAAGGGCGATACGTAATTAAGAACTACGATGTATATGTCCCATAATGTGTAAGCTACCTATTAACCACGGATAGGGGCAGACGTTTCCGCTGTTTCTGGTGATTCCGTTTTCAGGCTAATCTTTGAGGTAACGCAGATAACAGCTGCAAAATAAATGTTACCCTATTAAGTTGACAGTTTAAATATAGGTAATTTATTTATCTCTGAATTGACGGACATTATAGGGATTATATAGTCCCTACTCTGTCTATTACTACCCAGCCGGTATATCTATGTATTTTCTCTATTGAAGGTAGAATTTAGAGGAATTGTACCCGCGTTTACTTGAACGTAGAGCATCTATGAAAAAAATACCTCATGTATAAAAGGTTAAGGTTCAAATTCAGACTTTTCCGTCAACAGCAGACAAACCAGACGAAAATGACGACTTTTATCTCGTGCCCATCGTCTTCGTTGTGAATAGTGCAATAAATAAATATACTTATCGTTCTTAATTCCTTTCCCATGGATGAAAGCTACTACAGAATTATGAATATGCTTTATAATGAGAGGGTTTAAATGAGAGTAGCCCCACCATTAATCACGTGGTATAAGGAGGTGTCAGGCTCGCAATAGCCTGGGCTTTTATAATGAAGTAAAAATTGAATTTTGCGCCCAAGAGCATTAGGCAGAAGCAGGGGTTATAGATAGGATTTATCACCGTAGTTTTTTACATCAATAACTAGCGTTAGTGCTGGTGCACTTCTATTAAAACTACCCTCTTAATTTCTACCCCTTGGAATAGGCAGTTAATAACTTTGGTGTTAAAAGAAATATTCAAAATTAGGGATGAAAAAGTTGGAATTTTAGAGTAAATGTACCCATGCTTGCGTGAAGGTAGAGTGGGGCGTTATTGAAGAAAAACCACCCTCACTACTCTCGATAAGGATTCGAACCCCCATCTTCCCTGTCATTGACAATGCATTCTAACGTAAGAATGACGTGAGTGAACGTCTCAGGTCATTAATAGCTAGTTTTAACAATGGATTGTGTCGATTTGTACGAATGTTAACTGGAAGCCCTACACGTTATCCATCTCACACGCTCTAATCAATAGCGCTCACCCACATTTAAAAACATTACAGCCAATGAAAACTTACGAAGACTGCTAGTAATAACTGAACTCGTTTCATTTATCACTAGCCGTTTTCGTGAGTGAAACGCCATCTTACGGCAGATCGATCATCTAAAGGCGAAATCTCACTGAGAGCAAATAACACCAAAAAATTACAAATTTATTTTGTTTGTCAAACTAGAGGGCCTTTTGGAATTTTCTAAAATTCCTCCCGAACATCACACGTGTCAGACAAAGGAGGAAATCTGGTCACCCTGGGTATTCATACCAGTGACTGAAACCAGATCAACCGTTAGAAAATAATCACAAAGTCTTCATAGAATTTGTTCCTATAAACAAATGCTTATTAGAAAATTAAAATAATTGGAAGGTAGCCTATATGGATTTTAGGGCAATGTAATGTATACAATCCCCCCTTCAATCACTTTTTTTTTTAACTCTACAAGAAACTAATTAATACCTTGATGGCTGGCTGAACTTTGAGGCCAACATTTCAAGTTGATCCATTTCAGAGAAAGAACCATCTGTCAGATGTCATAGCACGATGGACTAAACCTATTGATAAGATCAATGAGCACTTTATAAGTTGTCTACTCGCGCAGAATATAGGATAAGCTGGGTTGACAAGCTGGGAGTTTGACACCTAGGCCCACGAATTACTGGTTGAAACTTGAAAGTTTAATGTAAACGCTGAAAGAGGAATACAAAAACTTAAGAGACGCTCATTCCAAAAATCACTCATTATCCACACGCATTCGAAATATGAAAAAGTCCAATTTTTACATTTGCTTATCAAAAGCAAAATAATTTGTCTTTATTATAGATTTGTTATAAGAATTATTATTGCATTTTGGATTTAGGTTGAGTTATGTATTTTTGTCTAGTGAATAACTGATAATTAACAGTACGGGACTCAACAGTGAATATTTCATGATAAAAATACAGCCGTTCGTAATAAAACGTAATGATTTAATATTGACACAAATAGTTTGTTTTTAATTTATACAGGCTGTTCCAAATAAAACCGGCCACAAACGCACAGTATTTCAAGTCTGTGTTCGAAATGTGTGCCACCAGCCGCTGTGCATAGCTAGGCTCGCTGACTAGCAAACGTTTATTTATTTAAACTACATATGTATAGCGGCTGGTGGCACAGATTTCGAACCCAAACTTTGACAAATTGTGACTTTGGGGCCGGTTTTATTTGTTGGCCTAGCTTATTTGTTATAGTAAATAAAAGTCTCTAAAATAAATAATATAAGAGTTCACTTGAAAAACCACGTTCATATAGAATTAACCTAATGTAACTAAGGCCTGTACTATTAATTAAATTTATTATTTTTATTCCGATTTTATTATTTTCAGGAATATTATGATATACTTACTTCTCAATAACAGAATCAAAAATTTAATATTGTCTCTTTATTTTTTAGCTATCTGAAGTATCTGGCGCTTCCTGGGGTAACCATGCAATGCACCCTAGGCAACGCTTTTCTTTGCTTCAAAAAGACAGAAAAAAAAATCTTTTTCGTTATATTTCTTCCGACACAAATTTTAAAATTTAAAAATTATATTAAAAATTTTTAAATTCCAGCACATGTTTGTGACAGGGGCTACTAATTTTTTACATTTCAGCCCTCTGCATGAGGTAAATATCGTGCAACGCTCATTACACACAAACAAACTCTTCATTTTATTAATATAGATAATATTTGTAATTGCAGTCATCGACTTAAAAACAGAGAAAATTGGTTAGTAGCAAACAAGTATGGCTAATACATGACAATTCAAATATGAAATGAAGATATTTTCCATCTGATTTGAATACTGTAAATTTAATTGGCAAATTGGCTCGCGTTCTCATTGATTGATACGTCTCAAGTCCAAGGTTTGTCTTTACTTACGTCCATGTATGATCATGAGCGTGCTCAGGGTGTGGCTGATGTGGGTGTCAGCTGGAAAACTAGGGTGCAGAATTCACGCCATTTCCTCCACCTTAAGAATCCGTTTGATTTTTTTTAGTATTACAATAAATTAAAAACATGAAAGAATCAATGTTTTATTTTACAACATTATTCTTTGAAAAACATTAATTATACATTATTCTTTGAAAAACATTAATTATAAATTACAATGCCATTTACCGGCTGAAGGTTACCATTTTATTAAATTCGTTAATAATGTCATCCAAGTCCATATTCATAACCAGCCTTTGTTCATTGAATAGGACCACGAGGTTTCATAGCAGGATCTCGACCTACATTAACCGCTAACCTTGAAATATCCATCGACGCGGTTTCTAAAAATAATAACTAGGTACTTTTCATTCTTTTGTCACGACAGCATTTTCTCTCCTTTTTTTTAATGGCTAGTGGGGGTGCCATAGCAAAATTATGGTCTACAGTATTTCCTGAATTTTTAAATTTGGTGAAACTAGCTTAAGCTATTATCATTTTCGAGCCTATGTACTACATAGTGAGTACTACACAACAAATAATGCAACCTTGTAATGTGTTAAAACGTTTACGGTGATAAGGCAGACGCGAAACATACCTCGCAGAAAACGTATCGGTTGAAAGTTATGTCATGCGATGGATTATCGTAAGATAACCATAAAATTACAAAACCTTGTTCATTAGACTGATTTGAATGTCAGACACTTTGTATGGATATGACCGGCATTGTAGTATTGGGATAGAAAGGCTATGTCTTGCTTTTATTACTACTACAAATAATATTTCTGATTTTCATATGAACGGCCTAATCAGACGCAGCTTGAAAAGTCACTAGAGGTAATTTCACGTATTCATACGTCAGATAATGTGATTTGTAGTTGTTACTTTCGATATATATTATTAATACCTATACAATAGTAAATTTTGTATTAATTTTGGGTACAAAAAGATATATTTGCTTCAGCTGAAAGGCCCTTTCTAAGAATATTAATTATACCTTGGTGTAGCTAGTACAGTAAAGTCTCGTTAATCCGAACTACGTTAATCCTAAAATCTGGTTAAACCGAACAAAAGTGGAAGAAAAAACAAATTTAATTTTAAAACAAAATTTATTGTAATAGTACAAAGTAGAGAAAAGAAACAATGTATGTAAATTCACTCAATTTGTTTTGCTTTCAAAAATGATGAAAACAGCATATTCTAGGGTACTTACAACAATTTTTTATTTATTTGGCATGTTCATAAAATCAGCAAGACTCTTCAGTCGTAATGAAGTGAACCTGTTACTCGCCCCACCCCGCCTCCGTGTCTCGGCGCTCGTGAATAGCACACACGTAAACAAGCTCATTAAGGTGCGTATTCACTTGAGCATTCATTCGTGCGCGTTCGGTTCATTCTGTTCGTTCGGAGTAAAATGCTCAAGTGAATACCTGTCCGATAACACGCGCCGAACGGAACAGAACGCTATCGAACAACTGTCGGTTCTTTGGGAATGCTCAAAGGATGTCATTTGCTCGCATGTGCTCAGTGTATACGTGTTTTCGCACCTGTTCGGACCATTCAGAGTGTTTGCTGCAAATGAGTTCCCAGTTGTTAAAAAACATAACGTTAGTGCCAAACGATCTTTCACTGGTATTGCTTTAAGGAACTTTGTGTTCTTCTTCGCAATTTTATGGCCGACAAGGTTAACCAAAACCTCAAAAGTCTCGAGATGACATTCGGGTGAAATTTCGGAAATGTCCTTTGTCAAATCCCCTTAAAATTTCTGTATTTTGCCACCTACAAAACGGACACCGTATCCACATTTTCCTGTCCCTCTTTTTATTCTTTTTAGTCAATACACACAGCACAAAGAAAGTACCTGCTGCCGCTATCAAATCCATTTTGAGACTTGAGCTCCAGTTGTCCTGTTAGTGACAAAATTGTCGGGAACAAGTCGAGCACTAGAAAACGGTCCGAAGGCTCGGAGTATTCGGACGTATCATTTGTTCGAGCTCGTTCAGGGTGTTTGGCTTGTTTTGTTAGTTCGAAGTAAAATGCTCAAGTGAATACGCACCTTTAAACCTTACAGTGAGTTTTTAATTTTCACTATAGGAATGATTTCGGTTAATCCGAAAATCTTGTAATCTGAATAGGTCTTAGTCCCAATTAGTTGGGATTAACGAGACTCTACTGTATTCATAATGAAATTAATTAAATAATAAACTCTTGTTTCATTTAAAGATCTTCGACATAGACCCAATATTTTCGGGTTTTCTAAATCCAAAGTGTCAAGATTGTGATCTATATGTTAAGCTGTAGTTCCCCTTTCTTTGGACAAAACTAAACAAATCATGAAACTACATGGTTTTGGTGAATAAACATGGTGTGGTTGAAAGGATTGTACTCATGGATGGTGTACCGGACTCTAAACCAAGAGGTCGTGGTTTAATATTTACCGGGTGCCCTTGCGAGGCTTTTTAATAACTCCTTAATATTGTGGTTTCATATTCTTTCTCCAAGTTAATATTGTGAATTCCCTTAAAATTCGCCTTCATCTTTCATGATTGTTAGTTAGATAGCTAAAAGTCCCTATTAGACAATTCTGGCACTAATATAGAGCTTAAGGGCAAGACTTAAACAAGTTAAATACCCTCGTCGGTGGGAACGCGGATTAAACGTCAAGCCATTACCAGCGTCAGTGGCTGAACGGTCTAAGGCGTCACTCTGATATTAGACTGGTCTGTTATTGACGGGGGGGATCGGGGATTGAACCCCAGAATGGTCTACTGTGGGTGGATTTTCCTAAATGTTTTCCCACTCTCTTTCCACGCAAATGCGAGTAGATTGCCTCTAAAATGCTTCCTTCCTTACACCTACTCTATCTTTACTTTATATCCCACCCCCATCCCTCCCCGGAAAGAGAAGTATTGTGATAGTCAAAAAATTCGAACTAAAGATTTTGATAACTGTCGACGTTTCATGAACCCCTGAAACCGTAAAAGTTGTTTTATTGACGCCACCTGTCCGTGTGTCTGTATCTTGGAATCTGGACGAAACAATTTTACAGATTTGTGTTTAGGGTTTTAATCAGGTTCCCCCGAGGAGTTTTAGGAATTAGATATCCAGCCCTAAAATAACGTGTAGTTTACTTACGGGGGAAAATAGAAATCATTGATTATCTCGAAATCCACTGTAGTGTTTTTTTCTTAAAATATGTATCCAGGCACTGGTTAACATTACAAACAAAATTGAACCCTAATTTTACCCTGAAAATGACTTTAATTGTATTTTATAATAACAGAAATTTTCAACTTTGATCATTCTCTGCTACTATTTGAGACACTAAATAATTTGTCGTTGAAAAGTTGTAGTAGGCCTACTATTAAAACTATAAATCTTTTAATTGAAATACATTTTTATCAAATCAATAGTTTCCGATATATTTATGGAGCTCTTTGAAAACAAAAATAGATTATGCTCTTTGAAAACAGAAATAGATTATGCTCTTTGGTGGACCTAGATGTTCCTCTTTAATTAATTTAGTTTCACAATTTTCTGTCCAGTAAATGTATCTACTAGATTATTGTGAGAAAAAGTCTTGTGAGCTACACCATACCATTATTTATTATTGTTTTCTCCAGAATGTAGGAAGAAGTTTTTATCTGTTTAGAATTTTACAATCAAGTTTAAAGTGTTTAGCAAAAATCTCACCCTATAAAACAATCCTACATTATCTCAAAATGTTCTGTTGTGACTTTATCAAAACATGACTTTATTTTATAGAGGAAGGCAAGATAAAATTTTCTAACTTTTTGCTTTAATCTCAGAATTACAAATATTCACATAAAGCGTCGTTGAATTTCTTTTTTAAACTTTAAACTCAAAATTTAAACTTTTTTATCCTGTCAGAAACCTGTTTTCAACTTTCGCCTATATTTTGATCAAAACGATATTTAAAAAAAAAATCAATCAACTTCTTAAATAATGCGGGATTTCTAAAAGTCTGCATTGCATTTAAGTGCTCTACCATGTAGCACCTTTAACCTAAAGATTATCTTTCCTCAAAGCATGATTAACTTAGTAATATTAGTGGTCACTTTAAATACATTATTGAATAACTCTTATAATAGGATACCCTAGGTGTAAATGTGACAAAGATCTAAGTCTAAATGCAATTTTGTTGTCTTTTTTTTTTCTGACACGAAAGTGATAGCGCCAAGTTTATCGATGCTTATACAGGTGTTTTATAAGTTGAGGTTTAAGGGAGGATGGAAGGTAAAGCTAATTAAGGTCCATATTTTTTTTATAGAAAAATTTCATTTTTTCATTTATTTGAGGTATTTAAGGTGCACTTTTTGAACCGAATGATATTATATCAGCATTTGGCAACTAGCATGTTGACCCTTGCAAAAAGAATTTAAAAATAATTAAAATTGACATGATCATTTTTTTGGGGAACACTTCAATTCCTCAAATACTTTGGTATATTCAAGATTAAAGGATTCAATAAAATGTTCATATCTATTCGAGATTAAAAAAAATATTTATGGTATTTAAAAAAAACTTTTTTAGTTTTCTTTATTAATAATGACGTGATAATCGTTTGAAGAAATCCTTCAATTAGTCTACTTAAATACTGGAGGATATTTGAGGACTCGAAAAAAAATCACATTTGAGATTAGAAACATTTGTGTTAGTCTGAAATTTTTTTTTTAATGAGTTTTGTTGATAGAAACATTACTATATCTACTTTCACTTATTCATACGTTAAGTCATGTGAAATGCCGACGTCTCCTTTGATGGATAATATCAATACCTTTAAATTAACACATAATAGTATGACTAACAGTAGTAAAATGTTAATAATGTTGAGCTCAAAGAAATAAGTTTGTATTTTCTTAAAGACCCTTCTTGTGAAATTGGACTGTATATGCAGTTTTGGGATCACTTTTTGATCTGCAGTGACTTCCATCCTGCTCTCTAACTCTCCAATATAAACCTCTGTTAATGTGTCTGTCTCTCTGTCTGTGCTAGCTGCTGGTGGCGGGTCAGCCAACCACCACCACGTCGCCCCCCTTGGGCGCGGGTCCCGGCTCTGTCGGCTCTGGGGGCGGAGGGGTACCCACGGGGGCGTTGTCCCCTGGTGGAGGCAGTGCCCCCAGTGCTACCTCGTGCTGCGAGAACGGTCGTCCCATCATGACGGACCCTGTGTCCGGCCAGACGGTCTGCTCGTGCCAGTACGACTCGGCGAGACTAGCGCTGTCCTCCTACCCGAGGTTATCCACCTCCGGGGTAGGCGTCTACGGCACCCCTTACCCCTCCACGGACCAGAACCCTTACCCCAGCATCGGCGTCGATAGCTCAGCCTTCTACTCGCCTTTGGTGAGTAATGCAACTTTTTAAATGATCTTCTTAAGCGTGATATTATTAGCAGGGGAAATTGTCCGAAATCGTGGTCGATCATGTAGGAGAAATATATCGTCATTAAAAATCGATCTTTGAGTTTTTAAACTCGGAAATATGGCATGTACCTTCAAATAATATTTGAGTATGACCAAAATAACCTTGATTGATCATAATCGATGGTGTTATAAGGAATTTAAATAGTTTAGTATAAAAATGAACACTGCGTTTTACTACCATTTCGGGCTTTACGCTTACTGTATGTACTAATAACACCAATGGTTTTAGGAATGAGGAAGGCTATATTTATAGGAAGTATACCCGCATTTGCGTGGAGGGGGAGTGGAAAACAATTTTGGAAAAACCGCCCCCAATACACCTGACCTAGATTCGAATCTCGATCTCTCAGTCATCGACAGTCTAGTCTACTGCAAGAGTGACACCTTAGACCACGCGGCCACCAAAGTGGTTTTTATTTATTATATTATTTTTTTCTATATAGACGGTGACATACCTTAAGTATTTGAGGAAATATTGGATCTAAGGAGAAAATTTAAGACGAATACAACAGCAAAGTAAGAGTAGATTAGAGAAAGAATGAGTGACCAAGGTACTATCGATAAGTTTATAGGTCGATTGGGGACCAAAAACACTGCCAAACCCTGGTCCAAAGAAATGGTTTTTAACCTAGAATACGCGTATCCTTGATTGAAAGGGACGGGGGAAGGAGGAGGGGGNGGGGGGCTTTCTCATCGCCTGCAAACCAGACAAGATGAGACTTAGCCTACACCTTGTCCGCTTGCCAACCGATGCAGATTATCAGGAAGCTGTCTGTCTATAAAGGTGCGTATACATTAGGCGAGCCGAGCCTGTAATATAATGCTCGTCAGTTTGGACGTGGAACAAGCACGCCGCAAGCATCCTCTGAACCATTGGTGAAACAAGCACGCCTCAAGCATCCTCTTAACCATTGGTGAAACGAGCACGCTTCAAGCATCCTCTGAACCATTGGTGAAACGAGCACGCTTCAAGCATCCTCTGAACCATTGGTGAAACGAGCACGCTGCAAGCATCCTCTGAACCATTGGTGAAACGAGCATGCCATAAGAATCCTCTGAACCATCGGTGAAACGAGCACGCTTCAAGCATCCTCTGAACCATTGGTGAAACGAGCACGCTGCAAGCATCCTCTTAACCATTGGTGAAACGAGCACGCTTCAAGCATCCTCTGAACCATCGGTGAAACGAGCACGCTTCAAGCATCTTCTGAACCATTGGTGAAACGAGCACGCCACAAGAATCCTCTGAACCATTGGTGAAACGAGCACGCCACAAGAATCCTCTGAACCATTGGTGAAACGAGCACGCTTCAAACATCCTCTGAACCATTGGTGAAACGAGCACGCTTCAAGCATCTTCTGAACCATTGGTGAAACGAGCACGCCACGATCAAGCAACGTAATAATAATCTCAGTTCAATTCAGTATTCACGTGGGTGTGCTATATTTCAATTATTTAATTATCTATCTAAACTCTACTAAATGTCAGATGATGAAGAAACCTTAGCCTTTATTTTGTGCAGTGGTGCTATGCTAATTATGGCCAAACTATTTAAAAAAAAACAACACGAAAGCCTCGGTGATGGTGGCGTATAGTTGTATAAAAAACGGGCTGGCTCGGAATTACTGCGAGATTTCAAGTTCCAGCACATTAGTGGACAGAACAAAAACTTTACCAGGATATCTACCACCGACTTTGAGAATTTGCTGAATAAAATGGGACCAACAAAACTAATTATTTTTCGTTTGCAAACTTATTCTGCTTGTCCTGCTAATGTGGTGATATCCTTCCAGGCATCTTCCTTCAGATTCTTTTTATAATAGTTTTATCCTTTCCTCCTTGGAGTCCAATAAAACACTATGGTTTTTACAAGATTCTATCAACCGAAATACAGATTACTCAGTCCAGTTCTCCATGCTTGCGAGCACGCAACAAATATGTCCCAACTAGACTGACGAATCCCTTTGTGTTCGTTGGAAAAACCGACAGCCGGCGGATCACTGAGAATGGTTCGTAGCGTGCTCGTAGCGTGTTCACAGCGCGCTCGTAGCGTGCTCACAGCGCGCTCACAGGCCCGTCCCAATTAGTCGAATCGGTTACATTATAGGCTCTGCTCGCCAAATGTATACGGGGCTTAAAGATATATTTATAAGCGATATGACGCATTTACAAAAAATTTTTGAACTCTTGGTGGACCATCTACTCTACGGGTAAATGCTCCTACACAGGACACGGATGAAAAACTGGAGAAATACCCACACATTTTCGTAAGGGCTATTGGTTTGGAAAAAAAAAGTTTTAAAATTAGCTTTCTATAAAAAAATTTTCACCACGTCTTACCACCTGTTTGGACTATCCATATTTAGCTAAACTATTGTGCTAGTGATTAGTATGGTAGGCCATATAATTTTAGAGGAAATGTACTTGCATTTTCATGGAGGGCAAGGAAGAAATAATTTAGTAAAAAAAAAACATTCTCAACACACCCAGCTGTGATTCTAAGTTCCCCCTCGATCTCCTTGTCAACTAAAACCAGACCAGACGAGCTCGACAGCTTAACCCGCCTGTCCATTGATGTATTACAATTATTTTAACAGTATTAATACCATTAACTATAAATGGAAGCTGCAGAACACATTATTGATGAGGAAAGTGAAATTAAAAGAAAGTGGACAACATTTGCGTGGAGGTAGAGATTAAAACCAAACTGATTAATAAACACCGCGGTATACCGGGCTGATTTTGGAACCCCCAACTTCTTTCTTCACCGTCAAACCAGACGAGGCGAGACTGAAACCTTTGTCTGTATGCCCATTAGTACGGTATAGTTGCCACCTTTTAGTTATAAACATATCATCTTTTTTGAGCAATTATTCTCAATATGGCTTATGGATAACCTCAACGTAAACTTCCATCATTCAATAAATAAACAGTCCGAATTCTGTGAACGATTAATCTTTTTCAAGCCAAGCCTTAATCGACATTTCTGTCAAGTACACAAACTTTATCTCCATAAAGAAATCTTCAGAGATTCATCTTTTTTTCATGTACACACACACATATATTTATAAAAGTAAGGATACCAGATAGTATCAAGAACAGGCTATTTTTCAAACCTCTGACGGGCTAATTTTCACGAAAAGCCATTAACGTTGTAGGGTTTTGCATGTTTTTACAGAATCGATTGTAGACAAACACTTCAAGCAAAAAAATAAATCAGATGAGGCGCATATTTCTTGTATAAAACACATTTTATGATCAATTTCTTGAATAATTTCTTTAAGGTGGGTTGTAAGGGGACGCAAGAAAAAGCGAGTGTTTTTACAATTTTTATGGCAAAACATTTTTTGGCCATAATAAATAAAATATTGTTCCAGTACAAACATAGAATTTAATTTTCCTCAAATGGTGACCTCAATATTTCTTGAATATCTGTCAAGGGTGTTCTGGAATTTAATGACAACTTTTTTCTTAGTTAAAAAAGTTTTTTAGATAAGGTCACCATGCTTATGGGAGATATTCATGAACTGTTAATATCAACATGTGAAGAAAGTTAAACTCTATATTTATACTGAAGCAATACGTTATTTATTTTGGCTAAGAAAAAAAAAGCTTTAATATAAAAACTGTAAAAAAACTGGTTTTTTCTTGCGTTCACCCCCTTATACCCCACCTTAATAGAAGGGGTCACAACCTAACTTATATTGCCATTTGTATTTTACTCCTCCCCTGTTTGTTCTCCTACTTCCGGACAGCTCCAGCCAGGAACTTTAAAAACCCACTTGTTTTCTGGCGTGTGTACATTTCTGCTGGACTATACAATTTCCTTGAGTCCCCATGTGCGCCCCTGAAAATGACGACCAAGAGAAATAACTCATGATGAGAACATTGCCTCCTCTAACGGCAGACGCTTTCTTTAGCCATCTGTTCCAAGAACTGGTTCCTTAAGATGCGTAATCGGGGTTCCTTTCATTTATTAATTTACATCAGATACTTCCACCTGCTTCCCTATGTAATGTGTAATTATATTGAAGCTCGTTGTCTTTAGCTCGTCGTTTCAATACTACTACCCGGTTCGATCCTTGATGATGAATCCACAACGATCTTTATAAACCACTTTATTCTAGTTTTATAAATGTAAATTATTTAATTGATTGGATATGTTAATGGATAGCAGCCCTAAGCTAAAATATCAAATAGTATATGGCCAGTCAAAACGTGGATCATTTGTACGACTTGATAGAAAATTTAGGCATATTAATATATAAATAGTAAAATACATTATTTGGGAACCATGCTCTTAAATTTGAAACATCTATAGATCAGGATTTTGGTTGGGTGTGTTTGATTTTGTTTATCACGAGTGGAGCAGAAAGTGTTAACACATTTAATAATACTATATCTTTAATATATTTGAACTATTAAATACTTCAAATTAATCTTAAAATAACGACAAAAGATTGACAATTTTCTTCAAACCCTTGATTTAAAAAAAAAAGTCCTTAAGATGGCTTCCACTATATGCAGTTCATTGTTGCTTTTATTATTATGATTGTTATTACTATTAGCACTGTGTCTTACTACCCGTTCGGGTTATACGCACTTACGCTAATGTGTAAGGGTAGGGTGATTGTGAGATGAAATGGAGGACCTACAGTTTAACGTGGAATCCGAACCACGGTGGAGGCCTGGATATTCCACACATTCACAAGTTGTGATTAATACACGTCTTGTCAGAGGTGAGGGAAAGGTTAATGCTGTCAAATAAAGTTGTTATTAAGAACATTGTACTGTACTTTCGTTAAAAAAAAAATCAAAATCATGCAAACATTACTGTTCAATAATAACTTGCTGGGTTAATATCTGAGGTCAGCCAATTTATTCAATTAAACCCGTCGAGGCTGGCACGCAGACTTAGACGTCACATTTATATTGCTCTGGTTCACAGGTTACAAGGAGATCGGGTTTCGAATCCCGGAAGGTACATAAGCCTATTGGAGTGTTATTTTCTTCTTAGATGATTTCCTACTTCCCCCACACGACATTAAGGGTGCAGTTTCTTTGAATTTTACCTTTTTTTTTACACCTTTCTCACTAGCCCGGACGGGTAGTAAGACGTGCACACACACACACACACACACACATCTAAATTAAAAAAATGAATTTGAGATCAACAAGGGTTAAAACATATACATAACCCCACGGTAGAAGACACCTCTTTAAAGTGAAAACCCTGGCTAAAATAAAATGTCAACTTTAAATATCTTTATCTTTTATATTAAGTCAATAAACATTCAAAATGTATTTAGATTTAGGACAGGTGCACTGGGATATGCAGTGTCGCCACGCACTTGTAAAACCACGAGAGCTGGGAAAACATAGGGAATTTTACAACTAAATAAAATACTGAAATATTTGTGAATTTGTGTCATTAAGAGCAAGGGGAATGAAGAAACAACCACACTTATTCGAATACATTTGCCATATTCCACCCACCTATCTCCATTTTTTTTCTCCCTCAAACATAATTTTGTGATGATCGAGTGATGAATCTTCAACCAAAGGTTGTCTTACTGCACTGGGCATACACTCAGACCTTCAGCTGGTTAATGCTGCCTGCACCATCTGGTAGAGATTCCATGTACTGGGGGAGCTCAGAAAGTGTAGTGACTCCCCGCTGCCATCCACACTGTGTTTCTACAAGCGAGTGAGAAAGAGCCAACATATTTTATCGGGAAAGGTATTTTCACATACCTTCCAAGGTTCTCTTACATGCCACAACTAACATGGGACCAACGGCTTTACTTCCCCTTCAAAAGATAGCTGTGCCATAGATTTTTGTCACTGAAGAAAAATCCGTCGACCTCAGCTGTGTTTGAACCCATGGACATCGGGTCTTGAGGGGGAAGAGAACTTTAAACTCAAGATTACCAGGGTCGACTGCGTTGTGTAGCAACGGCATAAATCCACCTCATCAAGGTCAAATCATTTTGTTCTCTAAACACCAATGGCATAACTTCACAATAGTTAATTTTATGACAAAAAAAGTTAAGTACGCTTTACTATTTTTTAAATTGTCTGGAAAATATGGAAATTCCTTCTGGAAAATCTTGAAAACTCAAGGGAATATTTTACTAAGAAAATTGTTACAACATTGTATACGTTTTCCCATATCCTCTTCACACAAATGGAGATTCACTTTCTCTAATCTACCCTATCCATCCCTACACCTTTAGTTTCAACATCTAACAACCTTGATTATAAAACATACTTTTTTTTTTACAAGCAAGTGCGTGTTAAAATATTCTTAGTCGTTAGCAAAATATATTGTGCTTAAACACATAAGAGGATGTCTATCAGCACGCGTTAGTTGGGGTTATTAGCACCTGGGAACACACTTAGTGTGGACTCCGAATTACCCTTATCTTTACCGTTTTTGTAACACATGAAGACACATCACAGGTTTTGAGTGTTTTTAAGGCTACATGTGCTGTCTGTTGTCACCAAGTTAGCAATTTACATGCTGTGTTTAGCAACGTATACTTATTTTAGCTAACTAAAATAAACAAAATTGAAATCTATCCATAAATCTTGCCTATCAATTTTACGATGAACAAATTTGAGTAAATATATCTACTATATTATCGAAGCGTCTATTTACTCGTTCAGGTTATATACATACAAATTAATTACGCCGATGTTTTTTGGGGGTAGGGAAGGTTGAATTTAGAGGAAGTGTACCCGAATTTACGTGAAGATATCGTGATAAACAAATTAAAAAAACACCTGTACACCCAACCAGGGGTTCAAACCCTAATCTACCCATCACCACCAGTACAGTCTATTGCGAGAATGACGCTTCAGACTTTTCAACCGCCGAAGCGGATCGTCCTTCAGCGGCAAATCACAACTATTATGTTCGGTATCACGCCGGCTGTAAGCGCCACTCTCTTAGCTTCAAATAAGGCTAATTAGTATCATTACTGTACAAGGTATGGTCTTACATTGTTGAACAAGATATCTACACAGTCTCAACTATAAATAAAGCATACACTCATATGGTAAACATTTCTTTAATCTTTTATTATTCGTCTGTTGGGTCTAAAACTGTGTTAGGTTGGTATTGGCCTTTCTTATTCTAGTGCTCTAAGAGGAATTACCTGGAAATTAGTCTACTACGACTGAACCAGGAAATGCATCGAAGGGCGCTTTACTGCAGTATTCATTTGACAACACCAATATTGGCATCAATCTTTTTCAGAGTAGTTATATTTCATTGTTGCTTTATTTTCTTCTTTAATGTTAAAACCGTTTCACTAGTCTCAGTTCTTTTATTTAAAAGTAGAATACAAAAAATCGCATCACGATGTGACGCCTGTTTCAAGCTTTCCTACCTGCCGAAGTTAGATGCTATCCATTAGTGAGACAGGATCTTTAACTTACTACCCATCATCGTTATGTACAATACATTTAGGCCTATACAATAAAAGGAGTATGAAAGTTAAAATATAAAGGAAACCCCTTATTTACGATTAGGAATAGCGAAAAACCACAGCAAATATACCCGCACGGGATTCGAACCTTGACCATCACGCTACCAGCAAACCAGACTAAAAAAGACTAACGCCTTTATCGACGTGCCCACCAGTGCACGTTTTAAACGTTGTATTTTCTATAAGCAATTTTTTTTTATAAAAAAGAGACTAACCAAAGTAAAACAAATAGTTTACCTTTTTATTTTGTTGTAGTGTAATACTTTCTTACAACGTTATAATTATGAACTGTATACCCTATGCATATTTTTTTTTACTACTAGCATTATTTTGAAAAGTAGTACTAGAAATAAAGCTATATTTATTATTGATGTTGATTCAATAACAGTAGTAAAGCTTACCAAAATTAATTTGGCGACTTTGAATTCATAGGGATATCACTCAATCGACCAAATGAAGTGTATCAAAAGCCTTATCGAAATCACCGAGTGTATGTGCATTAAGGTAAAAGTTTGGAACAGAAAAATAAAGCATGATAAAATCAGTTTTTGTTTCTAAAGAAAGCACCTACTTGATGGGAAATATTAGGGGTGGTCGGGCAGCAAATATTTGTATCAGGCGGGCTTGGGCGGGCGTTACAAAATTAAACTCGTGCATGGACAAATTCGAGCGGGCATTTTATTTTGCAAACAATTTTGTCACAGGCCTATCAAATTTCAAATTATAAGTTTAACAGTCTAATTTAATTTTTTTTAAAAGATAAGAAACAACTTTGTCACAGGCCTATTAAATGTCAAATTACAAGTTAAAACAGTCACAAAATGCAAAATGGCCGTTTCCTATTTAATGTTCATTTGATGAGTACTTTTCTATTTATATCCTAACAAATCTGGCTAATAATAATAAATTAAAGAAATTTAAAGAAAAATAATTTAAATTAAGTTTTCGCAAGCATAGGGCCTAAAAATCTCAATGTGGAAATGTTGAATTTACTATGTTGTTGGCATTGACAGAGAAAATTAAATTTTAGGAATCTTGATCTCGCTTGTTGAATTGAAATAATTCAACTATAAATATCAGTTAAACACTTAGCATGGTATTATATACTTACCAAGTTCTTAAGATTTCGAGTGCCCGACCATCCCTAGGAAATATCCTCATGTCACTGTATTTTTTAAAATGAGGATAGTAGTTATGGAGCTTCAAAAGCAGTAAAATAATCATCACATGTATTATCTCGAATTTTTTAGTTGGATTATTTTTTTTTAACTTTACTGTTTCGATAAGTATAGGTTTTTCACTGTGATGAAAGGCACCAAATAAATCTGTAAAAATTATAATGCACTTTTTAATGCAATTAATAAAAACATAGCAAATGTTTTGAAAGGTAAATAGTAAAAATCACGCTTGACCTACACAGACACAAACACATCCACGATATAGATTCACTTCTGTGTTTTTTTAAATGATCGTTCGTGATGCGATACGATGTTTTTCGTGTTTTAGGGGAGTCGACCCAGACGCACGAAATATCCGTGTCAGACATGTAAGTCGAGTTTTCCAACAAGCATATCATTTGTGTTGCAAAACGGAAAACAATTCTCTCGACAAAGAGGAATAGAAAATGTATAGGAAGGAAATAAAAGAGTAGATCCTCTATTATTTAAAAGAGGTAAAATAAAGAATAATTGGGGAGATTTTGAAATCTACCTTGCAAAGGTTGATGAAGGGAAATATTGAAACAGAGTTGCCAAATACCTGGAAACCAGAAATAAAAGGAAATTCGTCAAACAAAAATTTAAAATATAACGGGAACATTTGTTAATTTGGCAAAATTAAATGGTAGCATAGGTGCAATCAAATTTTCAACCTTATTTTAAAGATAGAAAAGTTACCATTGGCCTATTTACTTTCACGCATTAATACATAAGGTAGTGTGGCCCGAAGTTCTCACTTTTGATGATGACACGTTGTGTCGAGCATCTTGGATTTTTCAAATTTTGGATTTTTCTAATAAAGATGCTTCCATGCTTTCATACCAAATTTAAACTCTTAAAATATTAGGAAGAAGGAGATATAGTCCTGGAAGGACAGACAGAAACCCTATGGATTATATATATGTAGTCAACTATACAATAAAATAGAATTTAATTAATAATTGTTGTCCGAAAATAAAAATGTTGAAATTTTTCAAATCCATCTTAATTAGTGCCTAGATAAGAATTTTAATCAAACTCGTCTAAGTGAGAGTGGAGAAAATCTGTTTTGGTCTTTTTGTCTATCAGTAAACTACCCTTAATTTTAGGGTTAGATATCTAATTCCAAAATCGTGTGTGTCAAATTTTAGTCATATCGTTAAAATGATTCCGGCTCTAGACCACGATACAGAAGCACACAGATAGACAGATGGCATCGCAAAAACAGTTATTTTCGGATTCAGAGGGGTCATGAAACGTCAATATCAATCAAAATCTCGAACTAGAATATTTTGACAGGGTCGCTAAGAAGTAAAAATTAACTGAATAGCTAAGCACTCTTATTCAAACATATATATATCCCCGCCTTTTTACCTGTAATATTGGGTTTTGGAACAGTTACATATATTCCTCCATAGAATTTAAATCTTAATGTTCAAAACACTATTAATTAATTAAATGGCTCACACAAATTAATCTTATCAAAATTAAATTTAATTTCCCTACTCGCTAGTACTCTATATTGTCTGGGAAAAAAGGAATTTATTATTTAAAACACAGGGAATTTTCGTAGTTTGAAAATAGTTGCAACCCTGCAAATGATAAAAAAACGAAAAAAAGGTTAAAACATCTAAGTGTCCCCCCCTCCCCCCTCCAGTTAGTTATGGTAATGCACAAAATGATCACATAGCTCTTGTCAAATCGATTATCTTGCAGTGTAATTCAAGGATGAATGGTATAACATTGAAAGCTCAATTTACATGTAAATATGTCTTGCGAATGAACAAGAAAATAAAACAAGGTAATATTTGTTAAGAACGGAACTCTACTGAATTTAAGATAATATTTTTTTGTCATGCGAGATTTTCACATAGACGTATAATATAGCAACCCTTAGCTCATTTAGTAGTCAGTCTTGAACTAAGGTGGGATGAAAGGAAATGCTAGTAAATAATATTTAGCACCGCGTCTTACTACCCGTTCGGGTTATACGCTTAAGTACTAATCACGCTAATGGAATAGGAATTGGGAGGGTTGAATTTAGAGGAAGTGAACCCGCATTTGCGTGGGGGGAGAGTGGAAAACCATTTAGGAACCCCCCCCCCCC
>CABFWB010000269.1:213781-236354 GCA_902151455.1 Timema bartmani
ATTTTAAGTCACGTGACAACCCCGAGGGGACATCAAAACAAGATAAACAATAAGAGTGAAAAAACTACACACACACACCCTCAAAATAACGAAGAAAAACTTTATTCATAGCTTTTTTTTTAACAATTATTTATATACAAATAGAAACAAAGTATAAGACACTTGTGAGACATTTTGTCGTCATTTTTGAAACAGGTGACCAAAACGGAAAATACGTGCATGTGCTCGTAGAGCATGTGTGGCAATTACTGTAATTTTCTTTAGTTGTTTTTCAAGAATGCAAGGTCTGAAAGTCTGGCTCATTCGTGACATTTGAAAGGAAGTGTTTAGACTAATTTCACGAAAACGCCCGGGATTTAATAGAGATATGCCAGCTTTGTTCCTACGGTTCATTTTTTTTTAGCACCACGTCTTACTTCCCTCTCTGGCTATACTCATTCATAGCTGATAACTACGTTAGTGTGTTATTGGTTAGCAAAGTTGAATTTATTTGCTTGGTCAGGGAAAAGTCAGTGAATTTAATCAAATCACTGGAATTTTTACATGTGCGTTGAAAAGATTTGCAACTTTTATTTACAATAGCATTTTTCTTTCGGTCAATACGCACCGTGAATCTCTTTGTACACGTTTCTCGTTTGAGCATACATACTAGTCTCAATTCTCAAGGCCATCCCGTGATATTCATGTCTCCTTACCGTCCCTCTACCGTACGTCTTTAGCCCAAGTTTAGTTACGGTTATGTGTGTGCCTGATAATTCGATTATGTTATAGGAAGAAGAAACTAGAAATGACTGTCTCTCGCAACAATTTTACACTGTCTGGTGTAAGCTGATATTTTAATATCTCAAAATGATCTCACTGAAATCTAACTTAAGTGTGTCTAAAAATATGTTCACACCAAGTTTTTATCTTAGTAAAATAATGTTGGTAATATACTAGTAACTGGAAAAAATTGAGATTGGCTCTGGAAAACCTGGAAAAGTCAAGAGAATGATAGAATATAGTTTGGCTGGACACCTTGTCCGTTTGTTTTATACTTCATAGATGGTGCTATTATAATCAATCATAATAAAGTGTTAAAAAAATATGAGGGCCCAGCGCGTATTTTTTCTGGTGGCAGGACTCTTTAGCTCTAAATATTTTGGGAACCCATGCCTTAGACCATTCGACTACTAAAGTTGGTATTCTTCATTTAGGACGTTCAGAAACCCCACGTTATTTAAAGTGGTTGGTTATTTTAAAATATGACTCACTCCAAAATGCAAGTCAAAGGTATCAATCAACATGTCCCTATAGGCTTGAACCCAAATTTAAAAAAAGTTAGTAAAAACAAATTCATTAACATTTTAAATGAGCTTATTTTCAAAGACTTTTCATGTAAAATGTTGCCGCTCTGAGATCAAAGTAATTTTTTTCAAGCTCATAACATGATAACTGAGGGTTGTTTTAATAATTTTGAAGCGTCAGAACTGCCCTTCTCATAAAAAAAAAATACCGTAGTATGATAAAGTAGACGGCACCCTTAAGAGACCATCACACCTGCATCCCTGGGTATGCAAACATAAATGCCAAGCTTATCTAGTCTGATTTTACAGTCAAGGTTCGAGTCCTGGTTGGGTGTAATAAACGCTAGTTTCACCTAATTTGTTTCTCACACTCGTATGAAGATGCGGGTGCATTCCCACTATCATATTTTTTTAATGTGTATAACTTGGTCAGGTAATATTAAACGGTATAACACATTTCCATGATCAAATGGTCTAAGGCGCCACTCTAGTGTTGAAGACGGGGAGATTGGTGTTCAAATCCCGGTCGGGTTTGCTATGTGTAACTTTTCTCGGATGGCTCCCCTTCAACGTTCTTCTTCACCCTACCCCATTAGAGTAATTAATATATTATACGAGATGACCAGGTAGTAAGCTTGGTGATAACATTATTATTATTATTAGCACCGCGTCTTACTACCCGTTCGGTTGGTGATAACAAAACCTTTTATAAATATATAAGTTTTTTAAGGTTATAAGGTAGGTCCGTCATACCTCACCACATAAAGGCGTGATTTGGTTGCAGCTCCCTCTTTTGATCCGTCACGTTGGCGAATTGTCGTGAGTTGTTAACCTTCAGCAACAATAATCCTTTAGTCGAAGACATTCTACAGTCAATGAGTGACTACCGTTGAATTTTAAATTTCACCGCTGGTTGGATACGCTCTTTGAATTAAACATTGCTCAGAGCTGGGGAGGAAAATGGGGGTGGGGGGAGGGGTGGAGGAGAGGGCGCTATTTTTTTTTTATTCTGTTGCTTTGCTGACACGCCAAGACATTTCTCGTGTCTGTATGGTGAAGAATAAAAACATGTTTATCAGGTTCATGAAACTAACACCATTTTATAATTCAATCTACTGATAATTATTATCCAAATGCTAGTTACGTTTCAAAACATCCTTGTAATCGAGTGGATTGGGAGTTTTATTTCCAGTCTAGAAGTACACTGGTTTAATTTCTGACCTTACAAAAAATAATGTTGATCGGTCCTTTCTTTATATCGAATTTTTCACGTCCGAGCTGAGTGCTGGTACGGTATAGTCCAATTTTCTTAGGAATAACTTTGCCTGACAGATAGAAAAGCTACTAGGTATACTTTTACGTATTCATACTACAAGTGATATGGTGTGAAGCAGTCAGGCCTACTTTTGATATACATATTATCAATGCCTATAAAATAACACATATTATAGTAACATTTAATCATTGTTAGCCACAAAAAAAAAGGTATGTTTTATTCTATAAAAGTTTCTTTGTATAAAATACTACTATAGGCACTTTGTCTGTAACAGATCAAGTTTGTAGTTAGTGTGGCTATAAAGCCCAGTCTTTGAAAATATAACTTAAAATATTCTAGTTTCAAACAAAAACAATCTTAAATATTTTACTCACATCATATGAAACACATGAAAAATAATCAGACAGTTAAATAAATTTGAAAATTCATAGCTCTTTATATTCATGAAGTTTGATGGAACTCTTATATATTTGAAACGTGAGAGAATTTGACACGATAAATAAATATAATTAAATGATATGTATAGTAAAATAAAGCGAATTTAATTTGTTTATAGGTGAGCAATTTTTCCATTACAAAATTAGTCTCTTTAATTCTTGCACGTATTTTGGATGAAACTAATTATAAATGCGTGGAAGATTTTTTTTTCTACATCTAGAATGAAACGGACCAGAAGATAAACTAGTTTATCACTAAACTCCATTTAAAAAAAAAATCAATATTTATGCTGAAAAAAATAATACTTAGAAGTTTGATCAATTATTGTATTAATAACAACAAAAATTAAATTGGGGTTTAAGCTATCATAATTTTATCATCTAATTAATACGCCATGTTTATCCATATACTTGTGCAATGTAAATACATACTATATAAAGATAGATATTAATTATTGTCTACCTCATTTGCCTTAGGACCCGATGTTCATGGGTTCAAACCCAGTTGAGCTCAACGGAAATTTCTTGAGTAATACAAATCCGTAGCACAACTTCCTTCGGAGGGAAAGTAAATCCTTTGGTCCCATGTCGGTTGTGACATGTAAAAGAAACCCTGGAATGAGTTTGTTAGTACCTTTCCGGCAAACTTGGTAGGCACTTTCATATTCTCGCTCGTAGAAATTCATCTTGGAAGGCAACGGGTAACCGCCACATTTTCTGAATGCCCTAATACATGGGTTTTATACCAGATGGTACAGGTAGCACTAACCAGCCGAAGGGCTGAGTGCATGCCCAGATTCAGATGGATATAACTCACATCAAACCAACTGTAGGGTTGTTCACTTGAGAAGGAAAGAAACTTAATTACATTTCCTTATTGAAATGATAAAATTATGTTATCTCTTAAAATGATACCATAACTTTATACGCGAAACTCACAATATTATATATTGCTAGACTATAAAGTCTCTTTACTACATCAAATAAAAATAAAAAAACTGACAAATTTACGTGACAAAAACATTTACAAATTAGTCTAAAAAAAGTTTACCGTGAAATATTTCAGAGACTTCCGGAAAACAAATGTATTCAGCAGTTTCTAAAATCCACCGCAATCGTGTGAATAAATTCTTCTCCAAAAACCACACGGCAAGGGGCCCTTTTAGAATTCCTCCCCTTCCCCCCCCCACCCTTTTTCATCTTGTTTTCCCTCTATTACTCCTCCGTTTCCCTCGCCAAGTATTTTGCCGGCTTCATTATTCTCGACGATGGGTACCACAAGGCTCTAACTTGGGGACCCCAACAACGCTCGCTTCTGTTCCATGCAACAAATCATCCTGGGATGGCTGCAACCCTCAATGCACGCAATCTCGACCTTTCAATGGTTCCCCCTTCTCCGTTTCACGTGTAAATCTTTCTTTAAGGGTTGAAAGATAGGGGTGAAGGGAGAGAGATTCGAGAGGCGAAAAAAGGGTGGGCGGTATAAAGGAGAAGGAAACAAAATATGATCCATCTCACTTTCGCTTTTTTTTATATTCCTATTTTTTTTTCGCACCCCTCGTTTCTCTCTCTCTCTCTTTCTCTCTCTCTATCTCTCTCAGCTACTCCCGCTAAGGGTCCATACACACTTAGTTATATTGCGGACAGGGGTGTGCAGGAGTACCAACATGACAAATCAACACACTGTGGACACCCTTACAATACAATTTATAGAGACTAAAATTTAGCACTTTTTTTTATTTATCAATCAATTTGTTTTGTTACCAGTATAAGTATTTCAAACAAATTAGTTCCAATAGAGGATGCTAAATGTGATTCCTCGATACTTTCGAATCTTACTGATATTGAAATAATTGAGAATCGATATTACCATCACAGTTTTCCATATCTCGATTCTTAGATCCCAAATCCCAAGATATGAGAGTTCTGGTATTCAAATAAGCCAGCAATATTAAGAAATGAGCTATTTTTCACTATGCCCACTTAGTTTTTTTTGTTTGTTTTTCACTTTAGTACCGGAAAATTATAAATGTTCTCAATAGATGTGGTATCATAATAAATGAAGTATTTTTTACTGTGAGGTTACAGGACTAATAGTGGCATTTCTTGTTCCAATATATTATTTTAAAATTAAATTTGATTAAAAATTAATCTCAAACGGATTACAAAAATCGAAACTGTTTATAATACAAACCAGTTTGTAACATATTATTCACGTTTTATAAAATATCGAAGATGAAACTAGGACTACACATTTTCTTAGATTACTTGATTTTTTAAATCAAAATGTTCTACTTGATTTAAAATGTTCGACTTTTATGCTATTTAATTTTTTAGTTCTTCTTTAGTATGTTTTAATAAAAAATTGTAAATATTTATGATGGTTCAATATAAGTTTTATACAAAAACGAATACAAAAATTTCTTATTTTTTATTTACATTTTTATTAAAATTATTATTTAGCACCGCGTCTTACTACCCGTTCGGGTTATACGCTTAAGTACTAATTACACTAATGGATTAGGATTTCGGAAGGTTGAATTTGAGGAAGTGAACCCGCATTTGCGTGGAGGGAGAGTGGAAAACCATTTAGGAAAAAACACCCTCAGTTCACCCGACCGAGATTCGAACCTCGATCTCCCCTCCTTGGTGGTCTGGCTCAACACGACTGGCGCGTTAGCCAACTACGCCACCGAGGCGGGTTTTTATTAAAACAACCACGTTCGAAATACGGGGTTGGCAAAAGTGAGCACGTATTTTGCTTCCCCAAATTATCCCAGCATCAACTTGTTTTAATAGAAAGACAGGCTAAGTGGTAACTAATTGAAACCTTCCTGCAGAAAGTAACACAGTCCTTCCATCACCGCATCTCAAAAACTCGGCTGTTTGAAAAGTGAAGCGCCAAGACTTGTATCGCTTTGGAAAAGTGATTAAGAGAGGACTGTGAACAAAGGTCAAACCTATTTTGCACCAGTATTGTGAATTTTTTTTGTCTGGTTAAATGTCTGAATATTTACCACCTGTCTTCTATACTAGTTATTGCCACCACCTACTTGAAGGGAAGTATATCCTCCGATATTTTTTTATGAGAATGGAAACTCCCCAGCTTCAAAGCCACAAAAAATCACTTTAGCTAGCTTTAGAATATTATCGTGTGACCGTGTTAAATTATGATTATTTTGCTTTAGAAAGGCTAAGTCTTGGTTACTAACCAACTATTTAAACTTAGAACTGCGATATTTCTCTCGAAACGTCATTGGAAATGAGCTAATGTCGCCTATTCATTAGGCTCCTTAAATTATAAAACTTGTTAAAATGAAAGGTTTTTAATCAGATTGGGACCGGTTAGTTTGGTTCCTCTCCATTTTAGTGAGAGCCATATTTTAAAATAAAAAAAACACTTCTTAAATAACGAGGGATTTTTGGATGTCTGAAGCGCCTTTAACGGTATAGAAAAAAAATCAAGATTAAAAAAAAAATCTGTTGCTGTTGTGAATCGGGATGCCGTTGTTTCTCTCTCTTAGTTACCAAACTTTTGTTATAATATAAAACATAATTATTGAGGGCCTTTCTAAACATTTTTGTTGCTATAACAACAACACTAACGTATTTATTGAGCTTTTAATAATACATCTTTAAAACGTCAATCAGAATGAAATTTTATTTCATATAGTAATAGAGTATTTTCTTAATGTCCACAAAATTGTTAGTTTTAGAATAAAAGTGTGTTTATTAAGAGAAAACTTATGGCTTCTAAAAAAAAAAAAAAGTAAAATGTTAAACATTATTTAAAGCTCGCTAAATACAAATTCTATATCGTCAAGTAAAATATTTTTTTAACACCGCCTCCTACTACCTGTTCAGGTTATACGCACATACGATAATTACTCCAATGTTTAAGGAAGTAATTTTTTTTTTAAGTTTACTCTACCCGCATTAGCGTGGAAGGAGAGTGTAGCACTATTTAGGAAATAACACCCTCAGTAGAGCCGACCAGGTTTCTAAACCCAATTTCTCCTTCATCAGCAAGCCAGTCTAACACGAGAGTGACCTAAATGAAATGATATCCATGTTCTCATAGCAGCTCGTTAAGTTTTGCGCATGTCACCCCTGTTTTCGTCTGGGACTCGCCCTTCTCCCTTCCCGCCAGTTGGCAATGTTTAATAGAAGGAGGGTGTCTCCTAGTGGCAGCTAGCTGTCTCTATATTGCCACACAAGGGAGTAAAGGAAGGGGCGGGTGTGTGTGTGTGTGTTGAGGGTGCGAACAGGCGTATCACAAGGGGTAAAACCTACCCTAGGATTATCAGCTAATGGCCACTTCACGCCTTTGCCGCGGCGGGACATACCCTATTCTACCAGCGTTTATTCAATTATTCCGACACTTCTGGAGTTTGAGGACTCGAAAGGTGTTCATGGTCACAGTACAGATACAGTTTCCTGCAGGTTTGTAAAAAAAAAAAACTAAGAAAGTTTAATAAATTATATTTAAATTTTCATTTAAGAAATAAATTAACCTCATTGGTGGCCGCATGATCTAAGGTGTCACTTGCAATACACTAGAATGCCAATACCGCGGAAATTGGGGTTCTAATCTCGGTCGGGTGTACTGAGGGAGGTTTTCCTAATTGTTTTCCACTCTCCCTCCACGAAAATGCAGATATATTTAAACTAAAATAAATCGTATTTATCCCTTACACAATAGCATAATTTGTTGGCTACATAAGCTTATATAATGTTAACGGATAGGGCGCGGTACTAAAATTAATATACATATAGTTTTACGATTTATATGAGTTGAAGTGAGAAATTTGATATCTTTTAATAGATACTTTTTAGCAAAAATAAAATACCTCATGTTTTGTGAAATATTATTTCTGGAAATCTTTTAGATCTTGATTCGAATCCCGGTGGGTGTAGACGATTCTTAGTCTCCCATTTTGGGTTATGGGTGATTTGGTGTTGGCTCCAGACGCAAATGTGTTTAGGATGCGTTTAAACTACAGATGGGTCGAATCCTATATTTCTCAATTCTGAATAGTAAATTTTCTTTCGGATCTCGAATCCAAATTCTAATCCTCGAATCTTAAAAAAAAAAGTTGAAGTTAAAATATTTATTAACCTATCAATTTTTTAAAAAAGGTTGTTTATGGCTGCCACCAACAAATTAAATTTTGTCTGTCATGTCTATTATGTCGTAAACACCAACGGGAACAATAATAAAGTATCTTAGATTACGGCGGGAAGGACATGCAGTTCGAATGGGAGAATCTATAACCGTATTATGGGTAGACTGACAGGCAAACCCAGTGGAAAGAGACCTTTGGGACGATCTAGATGCAGATGGGAGGATAACATTACAATGGACCTGAAGGAAATAAGGATGAAAGAGGTGGATAAATAACTAGCTGAAGATAGGGATAGGGTATAATGAGGTGGACTGGATAGAACTAGCTCAAGATAGAGATATAGTGTAATGAGGTGGACTGGATAAAACTAGCTCAAGATAGAGATAGGGCATAATGAGGTGGACTGGAAAGAACTAGCTCAAGATAGGGATAAGGTATAATGAGGTGGACTGGATGGAACTAGCTCAAGATAGGGATAGGTGGCATACTTTTGTAAATGTGGCAATGAACTTTTGAGTTCCTAACGCCATAGAGTAAGTAAGTAAACGAATTATATTAATACAATTTTGTCCTTATTTTGTGTGATGTTGTTACCCTACCAACTACACAGGTCTAAATAATACCTTTTACCAATTGCTTAAAATTGTTATTCGAAGTCAAGCCCTTCATAATTGTATTCGAGATACTTTTTTTGAGATTTTTACGAATCTCAAATCTCTCGATTACTGAAAGGTTTGAGGGATTCGGGCGGCCCATCTCCAGTTTAAACGCCTGAGAAAACAACAATTATTAGTAATTAATTTTTACAAGACTAATTTACTAAATACTTTGGCAATACAATTTATCTCAGTCCTACCTATCAAAATATAAATTATATCAGGCTACAATCAGATCTGGTTGAGCCTAGGGATGTGAAAAAAGTATTGATACTTTACTAATATCGATATTTTCCTTTCGATACTAGTTTTTTTTTTACTCGATGCTTTTTTTCCGATACTTTTACTGATATTAGTACTCACACTCCGGTATCGCTGTCAAAAGAAACAGCTTTTTTGCCATCGTCACTCCTGCTGAGGTTAAATGTTTACCAGGGTGGACTGTGGAGGAAGAACAAGTGAAACTATTTCTCAATCCTCCCTCATTTTCTGCATGACAAGCAAGAAGCGACTCTAGCATTTAATCTCTTTTAGCTTATCATAACTAATAGCTATTCTTTCATCTTTATTTATCAGTTCAGCCTGATGCCTAACGGGGAGAGCGATGACCAATATACTACCCCTATATCAACAAGCACGGTCATAATAAACTAAACAAAAATAAGATTTTGTATACCTCTATAAACTCAACAGATGCCCCAAGCAAACGAAGAAAACGAAGTTTATGTGCGTTGCTTAAGCAAAGGAAGCAGGATCGTGCGTCCATTCTCCTAATGTTTGGCAATAGTTAATAATCTATCTTGATAGAGTATATAAACTACGAATGTATTTAAAAAATGGCACCTCCCAGAAATGAATTATGGAAGTTTTTCAAGTAGTTGGATAGTGAAAAAGCATATTTTAAAATTTGTTTTAAAATATTAAAAACCATTATAATTTTCAATGTTTAAATAAATATGAAAATACATTTATAATACAAAAGTTTAAATTATTATTACGAGATAAAAAAAATCTAGAAAAATTTCTATATCAATACTTAATGTTATCAATACTTATAACGAGTACAGTATCGATACTTTTCTTACGATACCAAATCCCTAGTTGAGCCATTTAATGTAATCTTTCACTTATCGTTACTTCTCCAGTAGTTTCTCCCATTGATGAATTTCATATAGGCCTATTACTATAATTAAATTTAATTGAAGGTTTTACCTGAAAAAACCCACACTTTTTTGCGTGCTTTACTTAAAAAAATTCATTTTACTCAATGATTAGAACATTTAAAAAATATTAAATATATTTTTTAATGTTCTAATTATTGATTAACATGATTTTTTTTAATACCAAATAATTTTTAAATATTTTAAGGTAAAGCATTTTTTCACTTTTTCCCATAATGTCTAAGTAGCCACTAATGTAATAGGTATGAATAGAGGAAATATACCTGCATTTACATGTAGTGAGGGTGGAAAGCCATTTAGAGTACACCCCCTTAGTACACCCAGTCGATATTCAAACCCAGACCACACTTTAACCGAAAATCAGACTATTATCAGATTAAATTTTTTGTCTACGTGCCCTTTTTAATGATGGTTTTCTCTCTCTTCTTCATGCAAATGCGGGTATACATCCTTTAAACTCTTACCAATATAATTCTTAAACCGTTAGTGTATATATTTGAATCTATAAAGTATGGGTGGTAAGAATCGAAGCGTGAAGAGTAAATAAAGTAATTTCGCAGAGAATGACGTCACAACTTAGACACAAAATGGCGTGCTGGTATAAACCTATTTAATAGGTTTATAATGGCTCTTTGCTTGTTCTGCGATAACCTTTTATTTACTGAACAATGTAAGTCTAAAAAGATGTTTTCATGATTTTTTTTTCTAAAGTGAAAAGCCCTCTAAGCTACGATATGATTATAATGAAGTACCACCATCTGTTGACAGTTTGCTCTATTAAGCTGTTTGTGATGGGTGTGTGGGTGTAGTGTTATGTGGGTATTGAAGATTGGAATAAATTGGTTGATAACATCATATGACCTGTCTATACGTTTTCCTTTCCTGTAGATTACGTCAACTTATTTTAAAATTTATAAATCAAAGCTATAGCCCCTACATTTATAAATCGCCTCACATTAAAACGGAAACTATTTTTATCATGTATTAATGATAAGGAGTCAATAAACAAAGATCAGAACTCGTCTTAGTACACTAACCTATAACAGCAGATTATAATACCTAAAGCTCCACCAAAACGCCAAAAATGATAATATAATATATATTGGAATTATGTTCCATTATATTTAACATATACTATTTAATAGAATGGAACACAAATTAATATTGTAATTTGTTCAACACCAAATGGGATCAAACCCAGGTCTACGATACCTTACAATTTTTATCTAACCTAATTGACAGCCTGCATGTAATCCTGGTATATAAGTTAAAATATATTTACATTTTGAAATCAATTTGTTAAAAAAAAGAAATCTTCATTGGTTTTAATGTCGCGTGTATTATTATTGTAGTAGGATTTTGTTTGGAAATAATGGTGCAACTTATGGCTTAATATTTGAGCTAGGGGTGGGGGGTGGAGGGTACTGGGATAGAACGAGAGATTTAAATCCGTATTTTTGCAATTTTTATATCAGAAAATATCCTTATATCTGTCTGAAAAAAAAAATTGGTTCAGTATATACATTTAGCTTAATTTTCTAAATATCATCTCAACAGTTCTTGAATATTGGTCATAAGAAAGAAAAGTGGCATAAGACTAGAAACTTTTAAATTTAAGGGAAAGTATCCTGGTCGAATTTAGCGATTCCTATGACAAATATCCATGACATATTATTTTGTCATAAAAAACTGAGAGAACGCAGACCTCTACTCGTGACCTTCCATACCACCTAAAGACATGAACTTTTCCAAGTACTACCAAATAATAGACTGCATTCTTTCAATAGCAATTAAGTGGTACATATTAATATGTTCACATGCATTATAAATTGCCATATGGTCATTCACACTTTCTGCTTTGTCGGACAACAAAACACAAGAACACTACTATTATCTATCTAAAAAGTGTCGTTTTGAAATAAAGCTGACATAAAAAAAAAAGATGCTCATTTCATCATTTACACATGAAACACTTTAAATATTTCTAAAAAAAAACTTATATTCTAATCTCTATTAGTAGCCTACTTTTAATATCTTATCTCAATTTGAAGATTAAACATGTTCTCTTTTGACAAATTGCCGATCACAGAGTGACAGGGACATGTTTCTCACGCGTTTATTATGGATTTCCCTCTCCAACGCCCTTTGCAGGTCTTTATTGTCAAAATATGTCAACTGGTTCCCCCACCTCCTCTCTTTTTTTTTTCCTTTAAGAGCGCTAGTTACTTTTGACTGTGGGCGGATATGTTTTTTAGAAGCTAATAAAAAGTTTGTGTTTTACAGCACGTTAGGTTTACAATAACGCGAACAACGCAATTACGAGAACTACACAGTCTTTGTCTCCACTATCCTTCACCAAGAAAAAAAACAACACTTCGGATCATGCGAAATTGTTTTGCCGACTGTGGTTTATATCATCATTAGTCTTAGCTCCCTTTTTGTTTTCACATTAATAGGACCATGATGATGAATTCATATACCATAATGGATAATATGCATGCAAATTTGCACTTTAAAAGCTATCAAAAAGTTCTTAAAATTTACTTGTGGTTTTTCATACCCAAAATTAAATAGAGTTGCCTTAGTATCCGAATTAATTTGTTGAAAATATATAGTTTCAAAAAATATTCTCTTGTTAATATTATTTCCTAAAATACAATATTTTTACCTGATTTTTTCTTCAATTAAAAAAAAAGGCACTTTTTATGTCCTAAATGTAGCTTAATTACCATATTATACCATAAAAGTGAAGAAGCCCAAAATATAAAGTTATATGCTAAATAAAGAAAACAATTATTTTGCAATCGGAATTGTTCAAAACGTGCTTTTATCCTGTTAAATAAAAGTTTAGTACAAATATATGACACATCATAAACATCCCAGCCCTACCTACTATCGCTTAACTTAAATTTTTAAGTCCTCTTTTATTCTAAATGTGTAAGAAGTACACATATTATGATAATATTTATACACTTTTCTTTTCCCCAGTCATTGAGCTAATTGACAGATTTAAAGCAAATTTGCTACACACATAATACCCCTTCGGGGATATCCTTGTATTTTGATATGTTTCTCATCCCTTAGGCTAGCCCTTTGGTACAAAGGAGCCTTAAAAAAGAGTTTGAAATTGATGAAACTTTACTATTTGTGTTTGCCTATTATATCAAAAAGGGTGTAGAGTGGATCGGAGCTTTATTATAGCTATGAAAGCTACCAATATGTTTCTACTGAATCTTTTAGCTGTATTTAAGAGCCGGTCTAACCGCACCATTAACATTCAACTTAGGTATGTACAGTACGTAATTCAGCTAGAGACAGGAGTCACCTCGTGGTGTTGTTTTCTATATTCTATATTCTGCTTTAGGAAAAAATAAAATGGAGACCAGCTAAACAGTTTCATAATATTTTGAAAAACACATCAAAATTGAAAACATCAATTGAGGTCTTATTCCTACGGTAATACGATTCTCTCTCTACCTGTGACATAACGACAAGTCAAGATAGGATATTCAATGTTTATGTATTTTAAATTTTATTTGGCGAGTTTTAAAGAGATAACACTAGAACAAAAACATTATTTAAAAAATTTCTAAAAATGAGCCTTAATTATTTCTAAAACTAACGTTATCTTGTCACAAAATTATTTTTTTGATCTTGAAATAGTATTTAACGTGTTCTTTTTAAAACATTCTACAATACATACTATTTGGTTTATTTACGAAAACTGCCTTCAGGAATCTTCCCGCCAGGATTAAGATCAATAAATTCCGTGGAAATAAACGTATATCTAGAATAGGAAACATGAAAACAATAATTTGGAAAGCATGTTAATGTTGTTCACGTGCAAATAGCCTGCGAAAGAGGGGAAGTTTTATTAGGAACTAAAAATAATGCTATCAGGGTGAAATTACTTTTTTATTCCTTCTCTTTCTATTTCGTACATTGGTGTCTAAGTTTGATGGTTCTTAGAGTGCTTAGGGGCGTCAAGTTAATGCAACCCGCTTCGCAAAATAGCTTCAAATTCACCCAAGTAGGTAATGCAGTTAACCAAAAGCGCGAATCAAGGGCGCTAGTGACCTGTAGAATCATCGTTGCTCACCGATCACTCCCAAATTTGGGAAAATCGTGACCCGATCTGACAACAAGCCTCTAGTGCAGTAATATCAAATTCGTGGCCCACGGACCTAATGATGTACCATCATGCAATGCGATCCTATTCTACTTTTTATAAAAATTGAGAAAATACAACATCTGGGAATGTGGCATTCAGAAATTGGACATAATTTGGGAAATTTTGGCAAATGAGTTAATGTAAACTAATTTGTACCCTTTCTTCAACATAGATAAATTTCTCAAAAATAGTTTAATTTGTGAACCAAATGCTAACAGTTAACAGCACATAACGCCCAACAAATCTCATCTTACAGAGACACCTTTGTCAATAAATAGAAAACTGACTTCGGCAGAAGATGTATAGACAGACATTAATATTATTGTTGCAAGTAGAATATTTAAAATTGTTGGTGGAAAAATGTATAGGGTTTGTCTAATTGTTCTATATTATAGAGGTCTACTATGCTACTTTCTTAAATTTTTATTATAAAAAGTCAGAATTCTTTTTACGATAATGAAAATACACTCTTTTTTTCTTAAGTGTGGCACCTCTAGGTATTTTAAGTTTTCATCGTGTTCCTTATGATCAAACGAGTTTGACACGCCTGTTCTCGACCTTTAACCACGTCTGGCAACGCTGGTTAGCGCACTTCAAGATGTTCCGCGCAGCCATACCCTTACAGTCTCAGCACTTGAGACAATAAAATGACGTCCTATAAAGTCCTAACGAGCGAATAATGTCTGTCGGGCACACACGGTTTTACGAGCACGTATCAGAAAAGTTTTATTCTTAACTTTGAAACAAAGCCCAACGCTCGTAGATTTTTGCAGCTGCAACGCCTGAATTTTCTATAGCTGTAAAAAAAAACCCCCACAATGGCTTACAATTTGATTTCAAACTAGTTTAATGTGTTTGCTTATAAAACAAAAGTTTTTACATTCTGATAAATTTGTGAACATCTGTTTGAAATGCATAAAAAGTTTATGTTTATTTGAGTCCTAAATTTATTACTATACATTAAGGTCATTCGATAGTAAAAATTATACTGCACAATCCTAGTAAGTGTATGTAAGCTATAAATAGTGATTACATTATTTCAAATCATTAAATTTCACGAGTTATAAGGGGTCAAACTTGCTATTAAGGTAAAGTAATTAATATATGGGGCTGCAATTTACATGTTTAGTTTTACTAAATTTCACCCTCATACATTAGATTCTTTACCTTTACATTGGTACGCAAAGAGCATAAAATATCAACTTTGACCCCTTATAGCTTATAGCTTGTACACTTGTGGAGTAAAAATTATTGTCGAATGACCTTAGTGATTTAATAACCTTTATAATTTTATTTACTTATAACTATAACATGGCAGCACATAGTTTATGTGCAAGAATATACTTTGCATAAAACTCACTTTTATAAAAGTATCACATTTGTATTACAATATTTATCACCTGTGTTTTTAATTATTTAATTATCTATGCATCGTAAGCATATTCTTTTGGTGCTTAGTGTCTTTCTGTCTACCCTTCTACAATCCTATTTTCATAGAAAGGGATTTTTAAAATCTAAAAACATTTTTTGGCGGCCAAGATTGATAGGCTTACATTATTTTTTACTAGCGTTGTTTTATAGCTATTGAAAATATATATCAAAGGTGACAGCTGCAGATTACATAACTTGACGTATGAATACGTGAAAGTAGATTTAGTAGATTTTCTAGCTTTCCTATACATAAAAAAAATGAACTGTGGTTATCGCATTTAAGGGGGGGAAAAAAAGAAAATTAAAATGTTTGTTTTTATCGAATTTGTCGAAACTTGTTTTAACAAAACATTTTTACTTTCTCATCAGCATGGGATGGTAGGGAAAGCGATTTAAGGTCATTTATTTTTTTATATATTTATAACAAATCTTTTCTTTGACCAAGATAAATAAAACAATGTTTCAGTAGATTAGTTTTAATTTAATTTTCTACACGTAGCAATCTCAACAGTTTTTGTCTATTTGTCATTGGTCATTTGGGCACCCTAGAATTTGATGAGAACATTTTATCTTAATTTTAAAAGTTTTTGTTCAAATAACACTTTGCTCATAAAAAATAAGAACTGTTAATATTTATATGTGTAGAAAATTAAGTTAAACTGAAGAAATATTTGATTTCTTTTTGCCAAAACAATTTTTACAATATAAACCGCATATAGGCTAGCCTTAACTCACGTCTATTTGAGCCCACGTTAAGTGCTATTTTTCCGCATTTTTTTTAGGGGAGAAAAAAGTTTTGCTAATACTTTTGTAAATACTGAGCCTTACACGATTGCCTTAAAAATATGAAACGTGGAAACAAGATTGAAATAACTTAAGGACATTAAGTCTAACAAGGATGTAGGGATTCATACTCTAGTTATTTTTTTGCAATTTTCTGAAAAGTAAATCATGATTGTGTGATTTTTGTTTTTGTTTTTGTTAAAACTCCTCTCTTCACCCTTTAGGTCCACCGGTTGAATACAATATATACGAGAATATGTTGGAACACATTTCAAAGTTGTTGACATTTCAGATGGTTTATCTTGACAACTGAATCGTTCGTAGGTGGCGTAGACTTCTCCATTTGTCCAGTGGGGGACTGATCAACAGTTAAAGGCGTGGCTGCTCCAAAACTCGAAACAAGTTTCAGATGGTGAAAAAAAACAACCTACCATTTATATATATTTTGCAATATCTTTTGTATGGATGGATGAAATTGGTAACTTTGTTCTCCCATTTTATTGCTCATGTCAATAGTAAATTTAGCGGCTTTGATCGACTGTAAAACAGTCAATTTTAGTATAGGCACAAACTACACACTGTAGTTGGGGTCTCCATTGGACATGACCTTTAAAACAAACCAACATTGAGTAAAAGTCACTAGCTATCTATATTACTACTTTTTTAAAACCTTTTTATTGACGTGAAATTTCTGATCCAACTAATTGTATCAGTCCACGAATTAAAAACTAAGTTGTACAGACACAAACCTCAGAACCTCAGCCATCAACCTCTGTAGCCTTGCAATATAAGTCGTTAGATTCACATTTACATTGGTCGTCATTTTGGAGGGAGGTTTTAAATCCCGGCTTAGTTCATGGAATGGATTTCCACCACTCTCTGCTCGCAAAATTCTAGTGCACTTATTCGTAACTGCTTTATTTATATTCTTAGCACTTAGAATTAGTCTTTAACTACCCTGATATGAAAAGTACTTATAAAAATAAATATTACCATCTCACACATGCTAATAGGCCATCTATACTCACGTTTATAAACACAATAATTAAATCAAAGGTATAACATTCTTTTATACGAATATTGATATCCAACGACACTTTATGATTTAAAGTTCAAGAAAGTTAGAAAATTTACTTGGCATTTAAAAATGGAATGTATCTACCTTCAAGCGCATTAATTCTTCCACTTATAAGATTGTCATTGATTAATCAGCAAAATTTAACTTCTAGGGAACATCTATATTTTCATAACACTAAGTAATAACTGAAAAAAAACATTCATTTTGATCAAAAGCAATATTGTAGTCGTGACATTTTCATACCTCGATTATTATGGATCTTGATGCTTTATGTGACCCAGAACCCAAAAAGTATGTCCTACAACTCGTCTGCTTGTAACTACAAAGAGCTAAAGCCGAAAACACGAGGTGGATTTTTCAACCTTATATTACGATGCTCTAACTTCTGGCTTAGGGAATTGTTTTTTTTATTTTTACTATAGCCCTCTAATTAAAGGTAGTTTACTGATTATTGATTTTCTATCAAGTGTATCTTAACGATTTTGTTTAAAATTAAAACCGGGTTAGTCTTTGACACGTAACAAATAACTTTATTGATAACTTAATTTTTGAAAAATTGTAATTAATTTTTTGTTGTTGAATATTATTCAAAATTTATTTCTAAATCATCTACAAATCAAATTAACGTTTTTATAAGAAAACTTATTCATTAATGTTTAGTTTACTGGTAACTGATTTTTGAAAAAAAATCACACACTATAATAGAATATACCTATATGAGTAAGTATTTACAATTTTGTTGCACCATTTATTTTTAAATATCTTTGTTAGACTTTAAAAACGTACTAAATCTATCTAAATAAATAAACTACATTTATTTGTGTATACAAAAAGAAAGCAGCTTTGAATGAATTTGAAAGATAAGGATTGAGATGGTTCACTTGAAAGTCCAAAGAGAGACTTGTCATACCAGATTAAAACCAAACTATCTTGGCTGTGTGTGGTATTCACACTTTTGACGTAAATCCGGGCTCAGCTGTGTCCTAATTCTACTTGGAACCTGTTCACTTCTTGTAGGTGGACAGGTCCAGACAGTAAGAAAGAAATATCGTGTAGACCTATCAAAGCCTTCAAAACATAGGTCAAACACACGTTTACACGATTCAAATATCGAGTGGTTTTACTTTATCGTGACTGTGTTTTAAGTAGTTTTACTGGTACTTTTATTGTGTATAGAAACCTACCATGGTAAGTGGTATTACTTGTCGCCTTCCGCAAGGGGACTTTTAAATTGGTCATTCAACGAAATCGCGTTGAGGTAAACGATGCTCCCATTTTTCCAAACAATCCGGTTCTTTCCGGGGCCAAATTTCTGATTTCATGCTTCTCCCCCCTACCCTTTTCCCTACAATGTCTTGTGTCTGCTCATTTAGGACCCACCCAAACGATCCAATTTCGTGATTTTTCCCTTTATGCCTTGTTTATGGTAATTTTGGATCCACCTAAACAATATGATTTCTTATTTTACCCTCGATACTTTGTTCTTGAGGCCAAATATCCAATTTTATGATTTCCCTTTGATGCAATTTTATGTTCATTTCAGATCCATCTTACCAGAGATAATTTGTTGAAACACACTATACTAATAGAACATCAACTCGAATACACGGGACTTCTCTCAGATTCCAGTTAATGGCTAAAATAATTTAAAAATTACGTATTTGTTCGTTCTTGAGGCTCTATTGCTACAGTCCCATTTTCATAAAAAGAGCCTTTTATAAAATACAAACTTATTTCTTTGCGGTCAGCATTGATATTATTTGTATTAATGTTGTTATTTTATAGGTATTGCTAATATCCATCGAAAGTGACAGCTGCAAATGACATGACCTGACGTATGAATACATGATATTAGATCTAGTAGCTTCCTATGAACATTGGAATGTATTTGTGAGGCCGAAAAAAATGAGCGATACTATACTATAGTCACCCAACATTCCAACATTGGAATGTATTTGTGAGGCCGAAACAAATGAGCGATACTATACTATAGTCACCCAACATTCCACACTAGCAGGAATAACAATACATCTACACTTTTTACTTAAGTATATAACAACGCTAAAAGAGAAGGCATTTGTTTGTCTCCTTAGAAGACGACGCCAACAGAATCTTAACTTTCCCGAATGTGCCGCAGAAGATGTATTTGGCAATTAGTGTTTGTTGCGATTTGACACATGTTATTCGCCGTGTATGACCGGATGCGTCAGCCATAGGCACGCATGCGCAACTAGCCTGTTGACTACCAATTAGCACACGCCACTTTCATACCGTTTACCGTCCGATACGTACGTTTTAATTTAAGAGTGGTTAAAAATTGAATATCTATCATAATATTAATATAATTATTTTGCTACCTATTTTATAGAATATTTATGATAAACTATGTCATGGTCTACTTGTGTTCATTTGGTTCAAACATATTAAATTAAGTATTTTTTTCCTTAAGTTTGAATCGTATAAAAAATGTGTTTAAACATAAAAATATTCTAAACATATAATTCCTAATATATTTACAAGAAAAACAATTTATCAAAAATTGGTTTATTTCTATATTTTACTGCTAGATTTACGTATAAGAAAAACTATATAGCAAATTAAAACTCTTTGGGACGTATGGATCGCTTGACCTTTTAAATAATAGGCTTATGAGGTAATCCCATAATGGACCTAATAACTTCCTAAGCCTTCGATGGCCTATTTTGTCCATATATTGTACACATTTTTTTATTCATTCATGTTTTCCCTGAAAGCGATCTAGCCTTCAATTGAAGTATTGTATAACCTTGTGTTAGAGAACACATCATTATAAAATAAATCTTAACAAAAGAAGTGATTATAGCATCACGACATATAAAGCTCGGTTAGTAGCGTGTCTGCCAACTGAGATTGTAGTCCCGGGCTAAATTTCCGGCGAGGTCAAATCGACTCAGTAATGTGTGTGTTCTAATGTCGTGTGCTGAGATCAGTGTGTTTATAAAGTGCACGCGTTCGACTAATAAATAACAATACAGAAGCTAATAGATTGTTATAGTCTTGATACTTCGAGCCTTTGTACAATTCGAGGTAAGGATTTACCCGATACATATCATTTCGCACAGCACTGATCTGAGTACTAATGATGACTCGGAGGGAAAATTATGTGGAAAATTTTATCATCATTGTAAGACGACTTCTTGGATGAGAGGAAATTATTCACTTTTACAACCAGGCTTGGTATTCAAAAGACATCCCTTTATATACATTAAAACAACTTTTGAAAAACTCACATTAAAAAAAATATATTGAAACACTTAAAAAACACGTATATATTTGCATTATTCCCGGTTTTTCCATGTAGTTTTTGTTTTCGATGGTTCAAGATGGTCCTAGTTTCATCCAAATAAAATTATAGAGGCTCTACGATAATAATAATTTAGTGTATAGTTGGGAAATGCATGGTGTTGATCGGTCAGTAAGTTTCTAACATCTCGCCTGTTGTCAATAAATGTAAGATTCAGGATACACAAAACGTTAGTTTCACCGGTTGTTCTTTAAGGTTGTGAAACATGACGAGAATACATCTAGATTTTAGGGTGTGGGAAAACATAGTACTCAGGAAGAGATTTGATCCTAAAAAAATCTGAAGTTAATTGAGAGTGGAGGAGGATACATAACTATGAGCTACTTTCCATGCAATCATTGCACTACAATTTTAGGGTAATCAAATCTCTCAAATTAGGGTGGGCAGAACATGCAGCGTGAATGGGGAAAAAAACTAGAACAGTTTTCAAGGTATTGACTGGCAAACCCAAGGGGAAGACTTAGACGCAGATGGGAAGATAACATTAGAATGGACTTGAAAGAAATAGGGTGTAGTGAGGTGGACTGGATAGAACTAGCTCAAGACAGAGATAGAGTGTAATGAGGTGGAATGGATAGAACTAGCTCAAGAAAGAGATAGGGTACTAATGAGGTGGAATGGATAGAACTAGCTCAAGACAGAGATAGGGTGTAATGAGGTGGAATGGATAGAACTAGCTCAAGATAGGGATATTTTGCGTACTTTTGTAAGTACGGCAATGAGATTTCGAGTTCCTAATGCTATGGAGTAAGTAAAATAGTGAGTACAGAGTGTATAAGGGTTGCGTTCACTGACCTTGAGTTCTCTTCACGGTGTAAGTACGTGTGGTTTGTACTTGCAGAGCAATCCCTATGCCCTGAAGGACGGTGGGTCTTCGGCGGATATGTCTGCGTGGACGAGTGCAGGTTTGCAGCCCACCACTGGCTACTACCCGTACGACCCAACGCTCGCCGCCTATGGGTGAGTTCACAATACAAAATCTAAAAAGATTATCTTAAGGTGGGTTGGGAGGAGGTGCGAGAAAAGTGCGGTGTTTTTGCAGTTTTTAAAGCAATACTTTTTTGACCAAAATAAATATGTTTTTTTTTCTCCAGAAGGAACATAAAGAGTTTAATTTTCTTCACATGGTGACCTCACCATTTCTTGAATATATATCGAGGGTGTTCTGGAATTTAATGACAGTTTTTTCTCTTCATTTAAAAAATGTGTCATCTAATGCCGCTATACTTATGACATATTCAACCCCTGTTCTTTTCACCACGCGAAGAAAATTAGACGATGTTTGTACTAAAACAATATTTTATTTATTTTGGCCAAAATAGTTTTGTTATAAAACCTGCAAAATTACTGGTTTTTTATCGGATCCCCTTCAAATCAATTTTCCATACTCCACGTCCTACTATCCATCTAGGCTACCAATTTATTTTTCACTAGTAGAGGAATAGAAATTTATAAACTAATAGTTTTAAAGAACAAATTGTTAAGAAAAGTATTTAAGATTGGGTGCTAGTGAGCGTGAGTTTAGGGCAGTATTTTCGAAGTTTTTATGGCATAAACATTTATTTGGCCAAAATAAGTCAAATATTTCTTCTATAAAATCATAGAATTTAGTTTTCCGCACATGATAATCTCAACAGTTTTTTAATATGTGTCAAGGGTGTCCTGGAATTTAGTGACAACTTTTTCTCTGCATTTAAAAAGTTTGTCACCAAATGCCGCTATGCTCATGAGAGATATTCAAGAACTCTTGAGATTAGCATGTGCAGAAAACTAAACTCTATGTTTCTATAGAAGAAATATTTGAT
>CABFWB010000269.1:244979-263522 GCA_902151455.1 Timema bartmani
TGACACCTTACCCCTAGACCACCAGGTCACCACTATGAAAATATAATGCCTTATTTTAACACCTCATCTTACTACCCGTTCGTGTTAAGCGCACATGTACTAATATCACTAATATGTTCAGAATGAGAAATGTTTAATTTAGAAGAAGTGTACCTGCATTTGCGTGGAGGGCAAGTGAAAAGCCATTTATAGCAAAACACCCTCAGTAGACCCAACCAGGATGTCCCCTCCCCGTCATTCACATTCAAGTCTATTACGAGAGTGACGCCTTAGACATTTGACCACTGAATCTGGTAGTAGGCCTAATGTTTATGAGGAATACACACGGACTAAACTTAAGTCGAAATGACTTAACTTCTTATGTGTTTGATTCACTTTTAAATATTACTCTGTACTGTCCGAATATTTACAATAGTAGGGTTGGGTTTAAAATGTAAAGTAAATGTAGCCGAATTTGCTTGGAGGGAGAGTGATAAACAATTTAGGGAAAAATAGCCTGTGACCCCAACCTCAATTCGAACCTTGGCTTCCCCATTATCAATAAACTGCACTAAACGAGCCTGGTGCCTTTTTATGAGTACCCACCGATTAACTAATCAATTAATTGAAGTGAACTTAACCAAACGTGATCATTTTAACGAGACTATCTCAAATTGTTTTAACCCGAGATCGTTTTACTGTACCCGCTTCGGAGGTCAAATGGTCTAAAGCGTCACACTCGCAATATAGTCCTGGACTGACGATTATTGGGGAGATTGGGGTTCGAATCCTGATCGGGTGTAGCAGGTTTGGTTTTTATTAAATGGGTTTTTCCCCTCTACATCCACGCAAATGTGGATACACTTCTTCTTAATTCAGTCTTCCTCATACCAAACACATTAGCGTGATTAGTACATATGCGAGTAACACAACCGAGTAGTAAGACGTGGTGCTAAAAAAAAACTTTGCTTGACTATTCTTTTGACGAGGAAAAAAACAAATGTTGTGACACAATCACAAACTCTCTCACATTGTGTATTTTAGCTTAAAAAAATTCAAAAATATTTTTTTTTTTGTAAACTACCCTTAAATATGTTTTAGCCATTAAAACAAACACATCCTTGGGTTAATCACAAGAATAAATCTTTAAATAAATTTAAAACCAAAACCAATTTCAAAAATATAATTGTACATTAACCTAAATTATTTGTTTTTTTGTAAAAAATAAAAACGTATTATTATTTATCATGAAATACTTCTCACATATTCTCATTTTAAATTCACTCTTCAAGGTCAATTTCCAAATCATTCAAATTTTATTTAATGTTTTGTAAATAGATTACCCTTAAATTAATTTATTTTAGATAGATATACATTATTATTGATATGTAGAATAGTCACCCGATACCAATTTTGAACTAAATCACTAAACCATTTTTTAAATGTCTAGATTTAAAAAATTCATCAGTAAACTAACCATAAATTAGTTTTTTAACCCCAAAAACATGTTCACGCTGTTATTCGTCATGTCAAACACTCCAAAGTTACCAAATCGGAACCAAATCGTTAAGGCCATTTGTAAAATTTTTCAAGTTTTTGAAAAATAAGTCATCAGTAAACTACCTTCAACTAAATTTTACCCAAAAAACCAATTATATATTACTATTTTCCATGTCTTACGCCCAAGATATGCATTTTAAACTAAATTTAGAGCCATTTTCAAAAAAATTTGGATCAACGGATATAGGAAGAAATTAACTAAAAAGTTTTGTGGTATAGTCCTCAAAAATTTAAATATCAATTTTAAACAAAATCCATCAACTCGTTTTGAATTGGTGGCCGAGGATGGATAGACAGACAGGCAGCCAGACATGGGGACAAACAGAATTGTAAAATCCAATTTTCTGGGTTCGCGTTCACATAAAATGTAAAAAAAATGTAAAATCTCGAGATCGATTTTTTTTCACGATCAAAATACTTTCTCTTTATATGAAAAAGTAAAAAAACGACGAGCTCTTGTATTCCTTTTACGTTATTAGTACTGAAGAGCTTTTAACTCACTAAACCTACGTGTTTTGAAATATAAAATGTAGTTTTAATCAAATATGTTTTTTTTAACCAGTTTCATATTTAGAGGGCAAATTATGCCTTTATCAAGTAATCAGGAAGAACACATATCACTTTTTCTTAAAGATATGATTGTATGATGTCAAAACGGTGTTTCGCCAAACGCAAGTAATCTCTCGTCACGTGTCAGGATTAAATATTAGACCTAGGTTTGTTATCGGTCTTTCAAACCACGTGATGCATCCAGACTAGTACCAATCTCTTTTTAATGCAAATTAATGGAAAAGGTTGTAGTTTTGTATTATCTGTAAAGATGTCAAGGGCACCGTCTACTTGGAAGTTAAATATTCTCACACTGTGATATTTTTTATGAAAATTGCAGTTCTGAAGCTCCAAAACTTCTAAAATAATCCTCGATTGTACTAGAAGGCTATGTGATGAGCCTGTTGAATAAAATTACTATATTTATTTGAGGAAAGCTTTATCTCTTTTTATAATAGACTTACTTTGATCTCAAAGCTGTGACATTCCGCGTTAAACTTCCCTAAAAATAATCTAGTAGTTTAAATAATACAAATATGGAGAATTTGGTTCTTAGCCCAACAGGGACATGTTGATACCTTTTGCCTCCATTTTGGTGTGGATTTTTTTTTTAGCACCGCGTCTTACTACCCATTTGGGCTATATGTTTATTTACTAATTCACACTAATGGATCAGGGATGAAGAAGGTTGAATATAAAGGAAGTGCGCCCACATTTGCGTGGAGAGAGTGGGAAACCATCTTCAGTACACCTGACCTGGATAGACCCCGATCTACCCTTCATCAGTAATCTAATCTATTAATGGAGTGCGCCTTAGACCATGCGGCCACCGAAGCGAGTTTTGAAAAAAATTCTTCTTGAATAACTTGGAATTTTTGGACGTTTGCAACGCGTTACAACGCTACGATAGGAACCTTCCTTATTATAGTATCCAATTAATGTCTTGTAAATAATAATAATTTGGTTTGGAAGTTGTGAGACGGCCATTAGGATTAAGACTCTGTTTACTAAACATTTTTATTTACAATCCATTCCCCCAGGTAAATGCTGGTTCATTGCTTCATACTCGTCCTTCTCACCTAGGTGAGCTAGTCTCGACTCACCGACCACCCAATGTTGCCCTACAACGTACCCTTCATCTACCCTATAAGGTAGCAAACTGTGTGTACTAGTACACCGACAGCTAGACTAAGATTTTAGTAGGAAGAACTTTTTAATGCAAACTTTTTTTTGTCAACATGTTACTATATTATTAATAGTCTATTATTGTATAGGTATTGATATCATCAATCAAAATTACAGCTACAGATCACATGACTTGACGTATGAGCACGTGAAAGTAGATCTGGCAGCTTTCCTAGCTGTCGGATAAGCTTTTTCCTTTGAAAATTAGACTGTATTTATTGGACATAATACGTTTTTGATTAGACATGACCAACTATGGGTAGAACAACTTAAAATCAAGATAATACACAACATTTTAAAAAAATAGGGCAGCGAATATAAACTACTTCCGGTCAATTCGTGCCATGCTGACAAAATACTAACAGGGATCTCTCAATCGTAAAATAAACGAATAATATAACAAGACTGGCAAGGGAGGGGTCTAAGGGGGAGGTGGAGTAGAGGGTTGAACTGGTGGTTGTGGTAGGTAGGGGGGGCGGATAATGCTATAATATATAGCATGACTGTCGTGACAATGTCGAGAAACCAGGCGCTAGGAGCGCTGGTGATCCACGCAAACACGACACGTTTAATCCTTTTGTGTTTGTGTGTTATGGGTCATTGGTTTGATGTAATATACATTTTTATTCTTCTTTATAAAGCTTGATCGGTAATGTATTTTGATCTTTGACCTCGTGTGGTATTGGATCGTAGATAACAATCGGTCAATTTTAATGCAACGGTTATTTCAGTATTAGTTTTAATCTTTTCCCCCTAATTTGGTTGGTATGAAAGACGAATCTAAACTCTTTGATCCAGCTACAAAGTTCTACCACTGAGTTACACCATCTTTGTTTTACCATGCGCATGGCTATCAATTACAGTGTCGTGATGTGGAATGTTGCAAGGGTATGGAGAACTTGTGGATGTAATTTCTCACCACTCAGTCCCCATTAGACCATTCATATATAGGTCCTGCTCTACATAATCCACATGGGAATTTAGGCCTATTTAATTTGAAACCGGACCATTAAGTTTTCTACTAAGTAATGAGAACATAATCACAGATACAATTTAAACTAAAGTATGAGTTTAATAGGAAGTGCATTATTTCAAAACTGGTAACTCATGTTATCACAATGGCAGAAAATAAAATTTACAATTGTATTTGCAATCTTAGTCCATTTGATTAATAATTTAAACAGTTATTATCTGCTTCAGTGAAGTTAAGGCAAACTTCAAAATGTTTTGTTTGAGCTCAGATGATAGTACTGAGGAAGAGAAGCTGCTTCTATTAGCAGCTGTTTAGGAAGATGAATAAAATATAGGTGGAAGTTTGACTTGTTCAATTAATGGTCCCATTTTAATGTAAAAGACTTATTAAACATAAAACCTACCAATAGGATATTACTTAAATACACGTGAAACAAACTTAAAACAAAACCTCAACACTTCTTTGGTTATTTTCAAAAATCCATCATTGCGTCTTTTCAACACGTAGCCCAAGCTGCGTTATGCGCATGCGCAACTTAAGATGGCTCAAGATGGAAGATGGAATAATTGCCCGGCCAGCAATCGGAATAAAATAGCGCGGTGTAGCAAGGCATAGCTTAGATTAGCTTTCTGTGTGAACCAACACGTTAAAACATATGGTCTGCTATTTTTCTAAACACTTATCAGAGCAAATCTTAGCTTAGCTTTCAGTGTGAACCGGCCTTAAGGCGGCTACCTTAAGAAGGCTGCACAATTGAGCACTAGAAGCGTTGCAGTAAAGTACACAGTTTTCGCGTAGATCGTCGTTAAAAATCAACTTTAAGCTCAAAGTTTAAACTTTTTAACTCGTAAAAAGCCTGCATGATAATTTTCGCCTACAATTTATTTAAAACAATATTAAAAATAACACATACCTTCTTAAATAATGTGTGATTTCAAAACTTCTGCAACGCGTCTCAGAACTCTACCATACAGCCCTCTTAGGAACATTATAAAATGCCCAAGATGTTGGGACTTTTGTTTGTAAATGGTGATGCTCCCAAACCTTGGATCAGTAATTAATGCCTGGTTAAAAAGATATTTGAGGTGTAGTATGAGAAATTGTCCTTTTAACTTTTTCCGGGAAATATTCCTATTAAACAAGCGATATAGCCCAAGTCTTAAAAGACTTTAATTTGGTATAATTTCTAGTCAGGTTTTAACACCAGACATAATATCAAAAGAGAAGCAACGACAGATATTACTGTTCTCTTCTAAAACTCAAGTAACGACTACAGCGCTTGGCGGTTGAATTCTCACTCTACCCCATTATATTATGTTAATCCTACTTTCAGTATTATAATCAAAGCTTTAGCTAACATATCTCCTTCACCCGTGATTCATTGATCTGAAAATCTTATCAAAAAATCTTCATCTATAAAAGATCTATACGCCATTCACGACCTAAGTTTACTTGGATGACAGCTCAAAANTACCACCTCATATCAAGAAGGCCAGTGTTTCGCAAACGAAGTGCCGTGAAACCCTTGTGTACCGTAGCGGCGAATTAAATGTTTCATGCGACTACGTAGCGCCACGAATCGCTATTCAATAGTAACACGAATTAAGTTGGCATGAGCGATATCTGTGCGTCGTCCACATTTCGTACTTTCTCGTACTTAATAATATTTTTAATAAATCTGACAAGAATAAGATCAAAAGTTTTCACACGCACGAGTTTGGTTTACCCAAATTACTAATATCATGAATGAAATGTTTCCAAATGTTAAAGAAGCTGGAGTAATAAAATAACTATAACCTTTAGTCTCGGAACATTTGAAGTTACATTAGGAAAAAAATAAATCTACACTTTCCTAATTCTTATTTACAGTACAACCGTTGAACTGGGTGCGTAATCCATTTCCTGCTGCCACGGCGCGTAAACAAAACAGTTTGCAGCAAAAGAACGTAACAAGTTTGTGGAACACTGTAGTAGGCCATAGATTAATCCAACACTGATTTGAATAGTAAGCTGGAGCCTAATTAACTATTCGTGTTATAGTCATCCATTTCCCCAGATACTATAAAATGTATTATTATAAGTTAAGTGCCCCGTACTTATTACTACTATTCTAAGGGAGATGCTATTGTAGACCAGCTCTGTGTCTTAAGATGGACATTAAATATGTGTTTAGTTAGTAAAATATAAAAGGTTTACTTACTGACTTAAGTAAATACTGTTTTAATTGGTAAAATATATAAGGTCTACTCATGAATGATTATCGAAGGACACAGTTCTAGTTTGTAACCTGATGTGCAGTTCCTTAAGATCCCGTCTTACCCCACGGACAATATCTAACTTCTACTTTAGAAAACGGCTGGAATTGAAACCATTGAAATCGTTACCATATTTAGAAATCTAGCTAAAAATTTAGACAAATATTTACTTTAAAATAAAATAAGAACATTATTTTGACACCAATTTCTTTGTTGTCAAATGAATAATGTAGAGAACCACACCTTGGATGCCATGTATAGTTCGAGGCATAATCTTGTATCTAATCTTCTGGTTGGTCGGATGTGATATGGGTTCTTAATGATCTAAACAAAATTGTCTTAGCTTTACCAGACAAGTCATTAGAAGAGGAGTATTCGATTGTGATGACAGATGAGTTTCTTTTGGAGACTCGATCTTCCTTAAAAAAAAAAAGTTTTCTTTTTTTGCGTAATTTGTGGAAGCAGCACAAGCTATCTTCGTCTATCTCTTGATGGCACTGGGGTTATAGGATGCCTTTTAGAAACAAGACACGAAAGTGGATACTAAACAAAAAAAAAAGAGAGAGACAAACAAAGACAAAGAAGTCCTCCATTCAATTCCATTGAAACAAAGGACATTGAAACAGGTCCGACACCGAAGTAGCAATCAATGTGAAGCAAGTTGGGATAATATATCGATAGTAAGAGCAGAAAAAAAAGGACTTTTGTATGTGCGGCTAGGGGACGAGGTCTTTGGGAGGCAGGGTGACTCTGGTAAAGAGCTATAGAGAGGTTTTATAGAATGAACTTCAAACCTTAAAAAAAAAAAGCCTCTTCTCTTTGATACGATTGTCCTATTCCTTTCCCCTCCACTGTTAGAGTCCTTGTTTCTTTCAGTTTTTTCTCTACTGTCTTTCTGTTTTATTGGTCTCCGATGGCCGCCTTTCTCTTGTCTGTCCTTAGAAGAAAAAGAAGTTTCGCTTAATGGGATGATGACTTTTTTCCCCCCCCCCGCTATCGTTCTACTGGATGTTTGCAAAGTTACCCGTGTGTGATTTTATTTTCATCTGTCCCAATATAAAACAAAATTCACCGAAACACAGTATACATTATTTTGAAACTAAGACTAGCAATTCTACAGTTTCTATTTATGAATAGTGTCTACAATACAATTTGTATGGGAAGGGAAAATACATATATTTTGATGCCAACATTGATAACATTTTATTAGTAGGCCTACTAACTTATTTTATAGGCATTGATACTATCTATCAAAATTTACAACTGCAGCTAACCAGAAGAATATATTATCTGAAACAAAAAATGATAAATGTTTATTTTTTATAATTTTTTTAAAGTTTATGGTGGACACTGTGGCAAGTGCGAAAGAGAGGCCCGTGAATCAAAGCAATGTTTACTCCCCTGTCAACAAGAAAGAGTGGCCCTCGAATTCAAGCAGTGCTTACTTACTCCCCTTGTCAACAAGAAAGAGTGGCCCTCGGTTTCAAACAGTGCTTACTCCCCTTGTCAACACGAAATAATGGTCCGTGAATTCAAGCATTGATTACTCCCCTTGTCAACAAGAAAGAGTGGCCCTCGGTTTCAAACAGTGCTTACTCCCACTTGTCAACGAAATAATGGTCCGTGAATTCAAGCATTGCTTACTACCATTTCAACAAAAAAGAGTGGCCCTCGAATTCAAGCATTGCTTACTCCCCTTTTCAACAAGAAAGAGGGACCCTCGAATTCAAGCAGTGCTTACTTCCTTGTCAACTGTCTGTGTGTGTGCGCACGCGAGTATGAAAAAACTTATCGCCCTATGAACATAACAACCGGTTAAATAACGACAACGGACACAGACCATGTAACGCCGAACACTTATTTATTTTATTATTTTCATTCTGGGTGAGCTCCTCATCGGATGGGAGTGAACGAGGGAGAGGGAGGGAGAGAGGCCCCTAGAATCAGAAGAAAAAAGTCTCCAAGAAGGTGGGAACAAGAAAAATCTTTATTTCTAACCCCCTTTTCTTCGTCTCTCTTATTTTTCTACCTCTCGTTCTTCTTATAGTCTCTTAAAGTCCCATGAAGACAGGGAATAAAAAGCTGGGACGGGTGGAGGGGATATATATATATATATATATAAGATCGATAGGATAGCCATTAAGGCTAGTGGCTGTGAAATCACACAATCGTGAATATAGAGTGAGAGAGAGAATGTAGAAGGATAAATAAATGTGACAAAACGCGGGCCGCGACCACCACAGTTAAAAGAATTAACAAAATTAAAGTTTTTAAAAAATGTAAAAAAGACACATTGTAGACTAATTCAATCCTTTTCTATGAGGGGTATTTTAAAAAGGATTAAATAATGCTATTTAACTCACATCGGTAGGCACGTGGACTAGATGTCAGGCTCAGATGATCTGGGTTCTATCCCACCTAGGTGTGCCGAGGATATTATTATACCACTCTCTACCTACATGCAGATGTTCTAGTATCCTAGTCCAGTTAGTGTAGTTAAATGCGTTTAGTCCAGACGGGTAATAAGACGTGTTGCAAAAAAAAACTATTAAAGTTAGGTAGATTTCTTTGACATCTTTTTAAATTATAAAAACTAATTTCTATACTATAAATATAACATGTTAAGGTGGGAGTGTAGACGAGAAAGTCAGTGTTTTGCCGATTTTTATAGATTTTTTTTCTTGCCAAAATAAATAAAATATTTCTCCATTAGAAACAGAGAACTTAATTTTCATCACTTGCTTATATCAATGCTTATATATTTCATGAGCATAGCGGTATTTTATGATAAACTTTTCAATGAACTTTTGATATCACCATGTGAAGAAACTTAAGCTCTATTTCTATTGGAGCAGTATTTTATATAGTTTGGGCAAAAATTATATTTTGATATAAAAACTACATAAACGTTGGCCTTAACTCACGTTCCCTACAATCCCATTTTTACATATTATATTATTTACATTTGTATGAGAATATACTATATTTATACTATAAAAATTAAAATCCTTCAATTTTGAGATCAAAATAAATTTTATTAGTGACTTTCATTTAGAGTTTAGATGAAGATAAAATGGTTGTGGTTGTCTCGCCCGCACCAGCTCACCCTACCCGTCCGGGCTATCCGAAATAATATTCTGAGGACGAAGAAGGTAGACGTCAGAATAATTGCATCACCATTTTTTTACGAGGACCCGTGGAAAATATTTATGCAAAATTATCATCACTACATCTGGCCTGGGATTCGAACCCTGAATGGCTAGGTACTAGCAAACCAAACGAGACGAGATCGACGCCTTAACCCACGCACCCACCAATGAAATTACATTTTTAAATGGTTTGTAATATTTATCTTATTCATTCGAAACTTACTCATTTTTTTAAATTATTAAAGCGTCAAAATTTTCTAAAAATTATTTATATTTAAAAAAAGCTATAGTCCTATAGTCTGTCCTATACAATTTTTTAAAAACATTTAATTCTCTGGTATTGGTGAGGGACTATCTGTTGGAAACATATTTTAAATTCACTCGCGTCTATGGTCGCACGGTCTAAACAGCCAAGTTCACAATATACTGGGTAACGGAAGATGGGGGAATGGATCTCCACATAGGGCTTTCCTTCCCACTCCACCTTCTCGACCAAGTGACCTTCTCCCTACCTTATAGATTAAGGCGATTGACCCTTTTAATTTGGCGTGGAAATGCAGAGCCATGGGAACAAACGGTTATCTTCGAGAATTTTTATTGTTTTGCAATTTTCTTTTCGGAAACGGTTTGTTCAAGAATAGAAGCATGTTGATTAAATTATACTTTTTATAAACACACCTCCCCTATAATTTTAAGAGTGATTAAATATCGATAAAATTTACGTTTTTCACTAGAAAACTGCTGGATTCATAACAAAAAATAAGAAAATGTAACACTTAATAAACATCGATACATTATCTTAGAAGAGGTGTTGAAAATATTTCTATAAAAATTTCACTCGTTCTTGAGAAAAATGATATTTCCAAACGTATTAATTTTCCGCAAGACCTGTCCGGTAGCTAACGCACTCTATGGTTCCCGTGATCCAGCTGTTCTTGTTGGCGCGATAGGATACTTTGGTCGGTTGTGAAGCCACGCCTTTCACCCTCTCGCCGACCATCTCATGAAATAGGTTTTAGACTTGCACTCGACAGGGCCAAAGGCCTTAAGTCTTTGATAATTTTGGTGTAAAACGTGCTAATAAAAATAAATATGCAAAAACACATATTTAAATTATAGTCTTAAACTATAATAATTTTAAAATATTATTTTGAGTCATTTTAGAAAAATGTGCACACCTCTCAGTTACTAAATATATCCAAAAACGTATATAACTAATATTAAACTATATTTGTTTAGAACATAGCTTTAAACATAATGCACACTGTCACCACATTAGAATAAAATACATAATTATCATAACCAAACAATTACTTCACAAGACTCGCCAAACAATACGTTACGTCTTCGTTGTTTTTCCGTTTGTAATGACAGGCTAAAACTTAAACAAGCATGCATACGTTTACACGTCATAGGCCTACTTAATTAGCAGTTAGTTAATTATTCGCATGTGAAAAAACCAAAGTTAAACAAAGAAACAACCGCCACGACAAAGCATCGAACACGTAAAGGACGAGATCATATTCCTGTTTTACCACGCACGGACAAGGTAGCATTTAAAAAAAAAATTACTCTGTAAATACAAAATACCTTTTTTTTTTATTGTAGCTTACCCTCTACGGTAGTATTTTGAATGTCTTTGCTGATGGTTCTTGTTGTTTGATTACGAACGACTTTTATCCAACTATTATTCACATTAAATCTTCGTCGTTGGTTCGTTCTGTTTTCAGTGGAAAATTATTTCCGCGAAACAAAATACACTGGTATTTAACACTTACCAATTCAATTTTCGCGGCACGGATGCATTAGTACACGCAGGTACATGACGGGAAGTTTGCCTGTTTGCATGCATGGCCGCATGCGCATGTTGGGAAGGTCAACGAAACGCAGAGGATGATAAATTATATGCTATATATATTTTTAATGATAGGAAAGTGTTAACACGGTCGTTAGATCTTATTGGGGTGTGATGAAAGGGAATTTTGAAACAAGGTACACTCCCCGTTTACCTTGAATTAAGGTCACAAGCTTACCGTGATAGGTTACAGTATGGTGCAACCTATAAGATAGGAACATTGTTAAATGAGGAAGTGAAGAAAGAAGATGGGTATTTTTAAAGTTTGGTATAGAAAAAAAAACAACATGAAATCTAAACAGGATTTTTTTTTGTTCTTAAAATGTTTCTGTTCAAACTCCGCCATGCACATGATGGATATTAAATAATTGCTGAGAATACTATATTCAGGAAATTAAACTAAACCTATCCACTGAAGCAATATTTTACTTACTTTGGCCGAAGTAAAATTGATACAAACTGATAAAATATTACCTTAGCTTACGTTTACTTCTGTACCAACATAAAATAATATAAAACCCACAGCCGGGGTAGAGCGGTCTACATATTTAGACTCGCATCGCACTTTATCACCACTGACAAAAGTTTGGGAATCGATTCTCGGCCGGGTGATACAATGAAAATCATTTCCCCCCACATTTTATTTTCCCTTTGATCTTCTACTATCTCCCTTCCCCCTCACGCTAATAATGGTTAATTTTATCTGATCTTCCCTACTACATATAACCTTACATGTTATAATGCATCTTTAATTTTTTTGCTAATGTGTTTAGTATGAAGAAAATTTAATTTCGAGGAAGTATACCCACATTTGCGTGAAACCCCGTTTTTAAAAAATCCACCCTCAGTTCCAACCGGGACTTTATCCCATATCTCCCCGTAATTGGCTGCTCAGTAAAATAATATATTTCCTGATGACGTATGATGGATGTAACTTGATGTTTCCTGAATATCATTCTGAATGTGTCATTGATGCAACATTGCCATCCAATACTCTCCTCCACTCATTTTCCCAACACTTCCTTTTTCTTCTCTGCCTTCACTTTGTAAGGATGGATGGTTGGTTTTCCATGACGGGATTCATCAAGTCAAACTACAGATCTTGAAATTGCTTTTATCAATTTGGAGGCGGAACTAATAATGTACTGGTACATAGAGTTAAGATATTCAGCCAATGTTTCTGCAACTTGTCGGGAAAAAAAAGAATCGTCTTATTGAATTGTCTCATTTAAAATCTCAACAATTTTGATAGTTTGCGTCTTGAGGCAGCTTCAACTGAGTAGTCAAAAGTGTAAATGTTTTTAATAAACTTGTTCAAACAGAGTGTGTTGTTTTACAATGTTCGATTGAGCAACCTAATTTCTCAATTTTTATATGGCGTGGCAAGTTTCCCCTTTTTTTCGTCACATATGTGGCTAAATTGAAAAATATTTGGCCCACCTCCTCCTTAGATCATTCTACCACCAAAGCGAGATACATATTTGATAAACCCTGTGTCAAATTGTACAGGTAAAATAAATAAATTCATGATTTTTTTTTTTCACTTTCCCCTATACTTATTATTGACACGATTGACAACTTCAGAACTCAGAAATTCTTTTTAAAAAGATAGTTTCCTAAATACTTCGTTTAAGCAATTACGAGTCATTCGGTTCCTTTTTGATGTTTGGCTAGTGGGATGGAGGTAGGGGGAGAGTCAAGGGGGCGGAGGGTGTCGCCCTCTACTTCCAAAAGCTGTCCTCAGCCAAAGACAAACAAAAGGTTGAAACCAGGAGAGACAAGGCCCCTAGTTTTCTCCGTCGTTTTGTCATTAGCGCTTAAGAGGGTGCGGGGTGGGGTGTTGAGGACTTCTTGGAGGCTTTACGATTCCTTCCTCGCGTTTTATGGTTTTGGCGAAAAAAGGGCTTTGTTCGCTAAGACCGCTTTGTGGGCTGCTCTTGCTTCTCCTGAGACAACCGTTCAAATACTTACATCCTCCCCACTCCCTTCTTTCTACCTCCAGCTTTTGTGTCTTGATTAGTGAAGTGGTTGAATTAAACCGAATGAATAAGGATGAATTAGGGTTGGGGGTAGGATGTATCTTATTACTTTTTTTTTGCCAGAAAGAAGGATTTTTTTTATTAAATCACTGACTGTCTTTTTTTCTGGATGGACGTGGAAAAAAAGTCAAGCCTTTTATTTACCTTTTTTTTTCAAAAGATGAGATTAATTTTCACTAGTAATTTTAATGAAAATTAAATTATTAAAGTGTTTTATTCGAGGTATTTTAACGTGAACTTTCTGAACCAAATGATTATATCAATCAGCACACGAATTATAAACCAACTTAAATCTAGAACAGACACAGCATCCAGCCCACTGCCGTTAATTCATTACTGAGCAAGAGGAAAGTACGATTTCACCAGTGGTCGATTTTTCAGCTATGCATTATTATTATTATTATTATTATTATTATTATTATTATTAGCACCGCGTCTTACTACCCGTTCGGGTTATACGCACTTACGCTAATGTGCAATGGTAGGGTGATTGTGAGATGAAATGGAGGACCTACAGTTTAACGTGGAATCCGAACCACGGTGGAGGCCTGGCATTCTTCACATTCACAAGTTGTGATTAATACACATCTTGTCAAAGGTGAAGGAAGGGTTTGGCAATCAGATAAATCAGTGCCGGGACCGAGGATTGAACCCCGGACCCTCAACACAGAAGTCCGACACCTTACCCCTAGACCACCAGGTCACCATTCAGCTATGCACATTAGTACAATGCACAACCCTTCAGTTAAGATATTTATACATAGTTTCTTATCAATAACGCTATTTATTTTGTTTATATAGGCCTACTGTATATAGTTACAATTTATCTAAAAATATTTTCTCTATACAGTAATTATAAAAATATGTGTATAGTCCCAGCATGGTCGGATCAAGTATTAACTAATGATAAGTGTATAGTCCCAGCATGGTCGGATCAAGTATTAACCAATGATATGTGTATATTCCCAGCATGGTCGGATCAAGTATTAACTAATGATAAGTGTATAGTCCCAGCATGGTCGGATCAAGTATTAACCAATGATATGTGTATAGTCCCAGCATGGTCGGATCAAGTATTAACTAATGATAAGTGTATTTGTACCAGCATGGTCGGATCAAGTACTAACCAATGATACGTGTATAGTCCCAGCATGGTCGGATCAAGTATTAACCAACGATAAGTGTCGGGCCAGGCCAAAATGCCGTCTAGTTGAAAAGCAAAGTGAGCTCGCGGCCATCTTTATCGGCGAGAGGCTGGTTTGATGAAAGTACCGGGCACTTGACAAGTTGGCTAGCTGGTGCCGCCGTCGTTGTGGATTGCCGCTTTAAAACTAATCGATTCTACGCGTGTGAGAGGGGTAGCGAAAATGCGACTTTGCTTTTCTTTTTCTTTCCTTCTTTCCGTCCTGCGTTTTATTTAATAGATAGTTTCACAACGAAACATCTCCTTTTATTTTCCCAGAGGTACCTGTATCCCTCTATTTAGTTTATTTTTATGGGCATTAAAGGGCATAAAATTGAAACATAGCTTGGTTACAATTTATTTGATACGTATTATTTGAATTTATAAAACCTAAACCTAAGCATGTATTAAAAACATAAGTTAAATTGTAGGCAACCCGCTCTGGTGGGCACGTGGAATAAATGTCAGGTTTATCTAATGTATATTGTTTTCCTAGTAAGTTAATGGGGAGGTCAGGGTTAAAATCCCAGCCAAGTGTACCAAAGATGATTTTTCCTAAATTGAAGCCCCCTTTCCTCAAAAGGAGCTATATTTCCTATTATATATAATTTCCTTATCCCTACCCCACTAGCTTAATGAAAATACTTAAGGTGAGGATGTAGGGAACTCAAGAAAAGGCCAGTCAGTGTTTTTGCAGATTTTATAGCATTTTCTTTGGTCAAAATAAATCAAATATTACTTCTATACAAACATAGAGCTTAAATTTCTTCACACGGTGATATCAACAGTTGTTGAATATATATCATCACTCATCAGCATAGTTTGCCAAACCCTTCCTTCACCTCTGACAAGACGTGTATTAATCACAACTTGTGAATGTGAGGAATGCCAGGCCTCCACCGTGGTTCGGATTCCACGTTAAACTGTAGGTCCTCCATTTCCTCTCACAATCACCCTACCATTACACATTAGTTTAAGTGCGTATAACCCGAACGGGTAGTAAGACGTGGTGCTAGTAATAATAATAATAATAATAATAATAAACAGAATAGTGGTAAAATCTAAAAACCCTTTAAAAAATCATGAAATTCCAGGACAGCATCGACAGATATTCAACAACTATTGATATCACAATGTGAAGAAAATTAAACTCCATGTTTGTACTGAAGCAATATTTTATTTATTTTGATTAAAAAAAGTTTTGCTATAAGAACTGCAAAAATACTGGCCCTTTTCTTGCGTTCCCTGCATCCCCACCTTAATAGACCTAACTTGTATGAAGCGGTGAATTTTTTTAAATATAGTTCTACATATAGCTGCAACGCTATATTTGGTATACAAAATATTTTGTTCGAGTCCCGTAATCTGTTATTATTAATTATTTTAATTGATTTTAACACGATATCTGCACTTACGAAAATGCTTGAAGGAATCCATCGTGTGACTTGTGTAACTGTTGCTCCGATCTCTGCCGTCACGCGGGGATGCTACACCCCCCCTTCCATACCATCCACTCTGTTGGCGCTGAGCGATGAAGCTGTGCGTGAAGGGGGATGAAGGGGGTGACGGGATGTTAGAGGGAGGTGGGGGGGCAGGACGGCTTCACATCTCTACTATACACCGTTGCGTACACGTCAAGTTGAAAGAAGACTCGCACACGAATCAGTAAGGGGCCGTCTTTAAATTACGTAAGGGTTTTTGGGATGAAGGGGGTGGGTTCATTATATTCCCTCTAGTAGTGAAACCAAATATTTTTTTAAAAATTCAGAAAATAGATATATTATTTACAAAACTTCACTTATACAGTATTTTATTTACATAAGATGCGTTACACCTTAGTTTATTTCAATTAAAGTATGATCAAATTTCATATTATTCGATTTATTTCCAATCCTGATGTCTAAAAATAACTAACCAATTTAAATAACTTGATTTACCAAATAGGGGGGGATGTAGAATCTTACGACCCCTTACGTGGGGGAGGGAGCACATAATATTATTAATTTAAGTCTGAAATAATCCTGGCCTAAATATAACTGAGATCCGTGCGTGGTCTAACACGCTATTCTCGTGATAGACTACACTGCTGATGACGGAGATATAGAGGTTCGAATCTCGGTCAGGTGTACTAAGAGTGTTTTTTTTCCAAAGTGTTTTTTTCACTCTCCTTCGATGCAAACGTGGGTACGCTTCCTCTAAAATGTACCCTTCTTAACCCTAAAACCAATAGCGTAATTAGTACATAAGCGTATCACCTGAACGGGTAGTAAGATGAGGTGGTTTTATATGTAAACATACGTATATAAAACTGAAGGTGGTTTGGGTCAATAACACGCTATGCCACAACAACTATAAGAGGATGTCGTTCATATTTAATTGTGTCCCTAAACTTCTTTACATGTATATGCTCATTTTTGAAATTTCATTGTTTGAAACAAATTAAAGAAGAACAATAAAAATTAATTTGGTTTATGAACCATTGATTTGTTAAAGCCTTGAATATTAATATTTCAATATTACAATATTTGGCATACCATAGTGTTGCCCTAAGATATTCGATGAGTTAAATTATCGATCGAAACATTTCTTACAGCCCATTTATAAATATTTTAGCACCTGTATCTTTTATTTAATGTTGTAGAATAGTAATGGTTACATGAATGATTTGTTTAATTTATTTGAAGCATTTTACGTGCACTTTCTGAACCGACTGATTATATCAGCACACAATAATTTCTATGAGCGAGAACAAAAGGACTTATAATTTTGGCTGGGAAAGGTATTTTCACACACCTTCCAGGGTTCTTTTACATGTCACAATCGACATGAGACCGACGGCTTTACGTCCCCTTCGAAGAAAGTTGTGCTACAGATTTTTATAGCTCAAGAAAAATCCATCGAAGCCGGCTAGGTTTGGACGAGCGAGCACTTTACCCCATGGCCACCGAGGTCAACGAATACGCTCTTATTTTAGGTTTTTTTGGTTACTGAGATACATAGCTATCGCCTGTAATCTGAATCACCTTAACTATCATCTTGAGAAAAAAAACTTATCACTTCTATCGCCTATGGCCTAACCCCCCTTTAACTTTCAACTCAACCAGTATTTGTGTGGATGTATGTGTACTTTGGGTCCTACTACCCACCCAGGTTGACCATATATTTGCATTGATGGCTGGCGAGTGAGGAAGATAGGCTTTAGAAGAAATTTACCCAATATTTCATGGAGGGAGTGTGGGAAAACATTTATTAAAAATCACCATCGGTGCAACTGGTTGAAATTCGAACCCGAATCTATCCATCACCACAAACCAAACCATATTAACCTGATATTTTAATCCACGGGTCCACTGGTGAGTGTCTAAAACTTAATTCATCGAGGTATAAATGTTGTTTAGACAAACTCTTTGTTCATGCACTGAACAAAAACATACCCATCAGGCATTATGCTAACATCAAACGTCCGTCTCGTGTAAAGATACTTTTGAAACCACTTAAAATTATGTTTTTCTCTTCGAAGACATTCCTTTTCCCTCTCTTATTTCTGTAAACAGATGTTAAGACAAGTAGCTTCAGGGGAAATAATCCTCACCATCGTCTACTTCAACCACGAGATGTTGCGGTAGATGTACTTCTTTTAAAAATTTAGTTTGACTAAGGGTGGGAAAGGGAAACTTGCTTAAGTCCGTATGTTTGCAATTTTTATAGCAAAAAAGTTTTTTTTTTTGGCCAAAATAAAAAAAATATGTTCTTGACTCGTGTTTCCTTCTACACCCCTTTACTTTTAGAATACAATCAAAAGGTCCCCCCCCCCCC
>CABFWB010000269.1:263763-276117 GCA_902151455.1 Timema bartmani
TTTTTTTTTACCAATACTGAGCCTGACTTTGCCTATTGGAGATTCAAAGCTATTTTGCGAAGCGGGTTACATCTTAAATTGATGGACCTAAGCAATATAAACGCTATCTCACTTACAAGCTAAGGCTCAAAATAGAAAGAGAGAAAAGAAAATTAGAAGTTCACCTTTAGAGGGCTCTTATTTTATTTATTTATTTTGTTCAAATTGACGGCTTCCAGCCTAGAGACAAACACCTATCAATGACAGAAAGAGTGGTTGACCAACATTGTGCGACTGTTGTTTCTTCGCACACTTGCGTTATCCTTTGTTCTAATGATTGAAGGTCATTAATAGCCTCATCAGGCACTTTTTGCTTATGAGCTCCCCATACAAAAAATATATATAATGGCTTTAAATCTGGTGAACGCAGAAGTAAAGCCACAGATCCAGTGCGACTGATTCATATTTCAGGAAAATAATACTAAGCCATTGCTGAGGACCTCTGCATAAAAACTTGTTTTTATTTAGTTTTTTGCTGTTTGCATGAAAAAAAGCTAAAAAGAGAAAATCTCCTAAAGACATTTGAGTTAGTTTTTTGATCCACTACCACTTCCCAAAGTTTAGCCGTCTAACCCTGTATTACTAATTTTTTTGAAAATTTTTAGGTTATAAAGTATAGATCCTGGTTATTAAATCTATTCACAAAAAATAAATTTGTATTTCATAAAAATTTCCTTCTTATCAAAATTCTACTACAGGTCAATTCGTATGGTTTTTTTTTTTTACAAAGTGAGCCACCAAAGACATATTTTGCAGTCATTCTTGTTACTAGGCTCTCGTGTTTAATACCAAAGCTAAGTGGAATTTCAAAACCGTAAACAAAATATTTCTTCTAATTAAAATACAACGAGCTGAAAATAAAAATTATGGTCATTGTTTGCCAAGTGCAGATGTGAATCATGTAAGAACAAAACTTATAACAAGCGACAAGAAAAAAAAAATGCATGAACATTAAAAACAAAAGTTTCGCAGTCAATTTAACAAGTTTTTCGCGTAGCTAATGTTCATCAACGTTAAAATACTTTTATTGTTCAATAGTGAACAAAACTTACTAAAGAATGATTTTGTGTGTGTGTGTGTGTGTGTATGTTAGGTTTCTGGTAATAAAACGTTACTTAAAGGTGGCCGTAGTAAAAAAAAAAACAGTTTCAACGCTGTAGATAAAATTAAAAGTAATGGAATGCATTCTTGTAAATATGTTGCACATGTATGCATTATGAGCCGAGCTGAGAAATAAATAAAACTTGTCCATTCCGTCATGCAATAAGTGTCTTGGTCGGACAATATAAACAGTGCAGTAATGTTAGCCTACGTTTTCCTTTATGTACAAAGCCATTTATGAAGTGTATTTTGACTCGCTAGATATTACCGTTGTTTCTTTTAGCGTCTTCAATATTTCCGTTTCTCTTGGAATTTTACCTTCGGCAATAAGAATCCCTTAGATTCATCGAGAACTAACGAGCTAAATATGTTCTATAAAACATTAGATTTGTCTTTTGAATTTATGCTGCACTGTGTTTTATGTTTCTATAACTTTTGAATGTAAAGAGAGGGGAAACATTTAATTTCATACCCACTTGTTGGATTGAACTACGTAAACTTCTTTCATCGTGGGAAAGTCGAGTTTTTTTATAGAGTATTTTCACGGTAAAGGTTCACTTAATGTTTGATGAAGTACTTCTACGTGCGGATCGACTTTTTTTTTTATTCTCTATCGTGTTGCATACCTCCATTTTGGTTCAAGTATTCTCTGCAGTAAACAAGAAATGAGAGTTTTTATGATCGAAATTAAGTTCAATTTGTTTTAATGTTCATCATGCCCTTACGAGCTACCTAGGTAGCTGAGGTAGTAGTGCTAATCGGATGTTGCGCTTAGGCTATATATTGACGAAACCTTTGAAAGTACAAGAGTTTGGTCTTTACTGGACTATCATAAAACCATATTCTATGGTCCTGTCAGGGTCTAGTAACATTTAGGTACTAGCACTGTTACATAACAGACACGTGCTTCTTCGGTGTGTTGTAAGCCTGAGTCATCCAACCAGATGCAAAACAGTCCGTAATAATTTAACAAAGATGTTATTACTATCAGCTCAATTCGTAGATAGTTACACATCAGTGGAACCAAGCAAAACATTTTAAATAAAGACGACACACTTTCGAGCTATGAGAAGAATTGAAACTAATTAAATTGAGCTGGGGGGCATTGCGAGATTACGGGAGTTCGCCCTTGCACCAGCTCGATGTAGGGTTAGACTATCATTGTAAGTATACAGAAGAACTGTTGGGCAGAAGGACTGACTTGTGCTAGCTACTCTTTTAGATTTAACCAATTATTATAACCGACTACATCACATTTGGTACAATATTTCACAATAAAATTCACTAGAGCTCCAGGACTATTATTTCAACGCTCCCTCCGTCCATCCCTATCCACACTTAAGCGATCCTGACAACTGACCCATGGGGAGTAGGAGGAAGGGTAGCAACATCGGTCTCAGAAGAAAACAAAAACTATTTACAGTGGTGTCAGAAGAAAACTAGAACTAGTTACAAAGTTTTCTGAAGAAATTGTATTAACAGAGGTTTCTAAAGAAAAAAAGGTAGGCTATTGACAAAGGTATCGTACTAAAACTGAACTAGCGACAATAGTATCAAACGCTATTTAAACCTGAAGAGAATATACTATAGGTGACATTGCATTCCAAAGACATTTTGATTCGGCATAAAGACTATCTAGCGAGCACTGACATAATACCATCTGAGCCTGTGAAACACCCAGAATACCAGCATCTGCGGTAGACGAGCATAGCAGCTGAGCAGCCAGCAATAACCAAAGTATGGCCTCTGCTTTTTTTTAAAAAATAGGACTAACATTAAAGTCGGGTACGAGTGCTGACCTCCAAACTACCATCGATAACTTGGCAAGGACAATATTTGGCCTAGAAAAGGAAAATGTGACTCTTTGAACAGCGCAGAATGCCAGAGATGAAGCACAGCCAGAAATTAAGGTCAGGAACTTCACTTGAATAACCACAATTCCTCTGTTCTATAGTAGACCTGACGACAATATTTAGACTTTTATTTTACTAAAATTGATCAAGCAGCAACTATATCAAATTGAACAGACCAATAATGAAAAGCCGTTTCAAAGTTACGTTTAGCGAATGAAGCTCTAGACTGTCTAGCTACAGATACAGATTTTAATGAAGCTTGTAACTTTGGAAAGTTAAAAGACGCTCTAACACGCCGATTTAAGAGGAAACAAACAAGTCGTTTAATTGGCAGCAATTGAAATAAATTAGACTCAAGTATAATGAAAATATTGAGACGTTTGCTGACAGGAAAATGAACTTTAATATCAATATTTTTGAGCTAGGAAATGATGCCATGGGAAACAAATTATTTAAATTTGAGGTGCATTAATGAGCGTTGGAAGCATTTCTTAATGGACTCACAGGAGATTTAGAAAATATGACGTGCCTAGCTAAGCCAAAATACGTCCAAGATGAAATCGAATCTGCGATCAGTATAGTAGACGCCAACAATCAACCACAGTAACTAGATAGAGGTGGTTCAAGAAAGATATTTTTAATAAACGGATAGTAAAACAGTTTCTTCTGTAATATAAAGGGACACAGAGCTAGAGATTGCCAAAGTTGTCAGGGGAAGCCATAGTGACCACGTTATGCAGTGAAGACATGCTTTATTGGTGGTAGATAGGCCATTTCGCGAGGCAGTGTACGATAAACAAGGGTCAGAGTTACCCAAACTTAAACAGGATCAGAAAAGCCACAAACGTTGGTCCCCGCTCACATTAGTTCCTTCAGTTTCCCTGGACGATAGCCACACCACCAATGAATAAGTTTTAACTTGCAGCTATGAAGGTAAAAAGTATCGATTTGTGGTGGACAGTGGAGGACAGGTATCTATTTTTTTGGGCAAAAAACAGGTGGATAGTGGGACTATTCCAAATGAAATTGGGAATTTTGAACATAAGTAGACTTAGGCTAAACAATCTCGGTGAAATAAAGGGTGAGCTAAGGGTGAAAGGAGATAGATAGGTTTCTGGTTATTTTACAATTTTTATATTGTAAACAAACTAAAAAAAAATATGGTATTTTAGGGCTCAATTTCCTGTAAAAAAAACTCGGAGATTATTGATGTATTCAAACAATTTCATTATTTAGGATTAAGCAAGTACACCCTTGACGGAAAGGATGAAGAAGGAAACCCAAGGATAATATTAACTACCAATATGTCCGCAATTGACCCTTCAAGCACTAAACAAAATGTCCCGAGTCCCTAATTATCTTACAGTCCCTGAGAAATTGTGTTCAAGCACCAGGAAACAGTTAATTGTCCAAGTCAAAATACCTCAGACGCTTGAAAGGGTGAGTTTGTCTCTGGTTGATCCATTTTAATGGCCAACAATTTTCACTCAGCGTAATGTGAGTCAAATTACAGCCACGCAAAGTAAGCAGTTCGTGCCGGTTAGCCTTAGTAACCTGGGGAGTGTTGACATATAAATTCTGAGAGCTTATAAAATTAGTTAGCTGTTAGCGCTACAAACTAGTGACGTTATAAATTTCGACAAAAAGGCAATGATAAATGGAGACAAGTTGAGTTCAAACCCTGGACCAACACATCCAAAGAAGATCACAAAGGACCCTATTCTTAGACATCAAGGAAAAAAATAGATATGTATGAAAATGTACCAAACAAAATTTTCAAGAAAATATAGATTTCACAAAAAAAAAAAATCATATGTCGTCCGAGCAGAAATATGAGTGAGATACAGGCACTATTAAGGAAATATCAGGGAATATTTAGAGCACACCACTTGTTCAGCATAGGATTTACACAGGGAACCCAAAATAAAAAGGGCTTACAACAGTCATGCACAGCCCACGGCCCTTGACCTCACTTTATGTGACCCACGAGAGGGATGAATAGAAAAGTTTTTAAGAGTCGACATTATATAAAATTGTGTTCGAGAATCCACACAGAACATCACATTTTCTTGTTACGCGTCATCCTTTGATTTGTGGTGTTATCAATTATTTAACATATCAACATAACAAAATAAATAACAAAACGATCGCTGCACTATCTAAGTTAGGTTGTGGTAGCGACAGTCCTATACATATACAAGGTGTATTTTATTTGGTGCAAGATATTATAGGGGTGTATTTCCATCCACCAAACATTAAGAAAAGTTCATATAAACACAGGTCTAGAAATGCTTAATTTTATAGTTATTATAGGTTTTCCTCAAAGATCGGTTGGTCGTGGGTGATCCGTTGAATGTCCAGCTCGATCACCATATTTGAACCCAATGGATTTTTTTTTTTATCTCTGAGGACATTTAAAGTCCATTGTTTACGCAATTCCTGTGCCTCATTTTGAGGCTTTAAGAAAGCGTATCATGAATGGATGTGAGCAAATACCTAACACCTCAGGTGTATTCAACATAGTATGACAAAGCATGGAATGCAGGCTTAGAGAATGCATCGAAGCAGGACGACACCATTTTTAACCAATTTTGTTGGAAAATGTTTTGTCTAATGCTTTTGTTTGTTTCTGTTAAACTTTGTCTTGTCTAATTGCATAACTTCTTCTGTTGGATTGCTTATTAATTGAACAGTAAAATTCCTCTTACCTTAGAAACCAAGCGTTTTTATATCCATGTTAATATTTACTTTTCTTAATGTTTGGTGGATGAGGATATGCCCCTAGAATATTTGACACCAATTAAAATACATCCTGTATATAGCCTTATAATCGTAGTTTAAAAGTTGGAATTTTCCACTCTGAAAAGTCCAAAGATCAATTGATCATTAAGAACTAAATGCCTGGTAAACGACAGGTAGCTAAAGTCTGTTCAGCGTAGGAATTGTTTTCTCAAAGGCCTTTTTCCCTACCAGAAATCTATTATATAGTAGGATATTGGTAGGAAAAAAGAGTAATTCCTACCGTGAATGGAGTATAGTACAGGAGACTGTAATAGATAGTTGTGGATCGAATGATGTAACTTAATATGGGGGTCACAACACAAATTGCATTATAATTAGTACTTTCCTCCTCTCACGTTTGTTCTCATACTGCAGGATAGTTTCACACAGTAGCTTTATAAACCCACATGGTTTATAATTAAGAAAAAAAAATGGATAAACCTAGGATTATAGTTTGAAGGAAGCTTTAGAAAAGACAAAACAATTCGTTGGCGGTCAATATTGTTAATATTATAGGCTACTATATTATATTTCATATATAATATCGATACTATCCATAAAAGAGAATTCACATCACATGCCTTGACGTAAGAATATATGAAAAGTGATTTATTATATTTTTTTAATGTAAAAAAATAGGAATTTTCACTGTGAGAAACGTTAGCTTAGCCTTAGAGGAACGGGCATTGAAGACATTAGTTGACCAGGTGGATAAATAGACATTACTCTGTGTATCCACGTCACGCTCAACTCTCTCTTGTAACAACATGTTGAGTTGTCGAACACGTCGCCATGTTCTTCTTTGCTCCAAGATATGTCAAGGAACAGAGACTTTACACGGTCAAATCATAAGTCTGAATAATTGATTTACTGGTATGTCAAGGTACAGCGACTTTACAAGGTTGAGTCATGAGTCTGACTAAGTGATGTATTGGTATGTCAAGGTACATATACTTTACAAGGTTGAGTCATGAGTCTGACTAAGCGATGTATTGGTATGTCAAGGTACACATACTTTATAAGGTTGAGTCATGAGTCTGACTAAGCGATGTATTGTTATGTCAAGGTACATATACTTTACAAGGTTGAGTCATGAGTCTGACTAAGCGATGTATTGGTATGTCAAGGTACATATACTTTATAAGGTTGAGTCATGAGTCTTGACTAAATGATGTATTGGTATATCAAGGTACATATACTTTACAAGGTTGAGTCATGAGTCTGACTAAGCGATGTATTGGTATGTCAAAGATTATAGACTTTATACGGTTGAGTCATGGACCGATATGTCAAGGAATAGAGACTTTACCAGGTTTAGTCATAAACTGATTTTATTGATTTACCAGTATGCCAAGAGTATAGACTTTATAAGGTTGGGTCATTTTGCAAGACAAATATGGGTGACGGTATGTTAAGAAACAGATTCTACAAGGTATCATGACAATTCAAGTAGAAGGAGCATTATTATTGTGTGACTCTAAAGAACTGTTGAGATCAATATTTTCTCATGTTTATGTGTCATTACAAGGCAGTGTATAGATGATCATTAGACTAGTTCATCCAAACTTTGTCAAAGGTGATATCTATACTTGTATTAAACGTTTGTAAAACATAACTAAACAAATTCTAATAAAACGTGAGCAAGAACCTTTACAGTGTTCACACCTTTACCTTGACATTGCACAACAAAGTCGGTCGAGCAACCGGCTAAACGAACTTTATACCTTGCTGTATACAATCGAGTACATGGGGTCACACATTCCGGAGGTCACCGAACAAATATTCGTTTTCGTATTTGGAAAACCGCCGTCCTTTTCCGGCGGGAAGGGGCCACCTAAACCTTCTCGAAACACACTTCTATTTCACTGAAATGACTACACGAATTATTACACACCACTGGTTACATAACAGGCCATCCCACTTACCTAAACTGTTTAGTTTGTAAGCTACGGTGAATCCTAAGAACAGTTTGGTACAGGCCTAGTTGTTCAAATTTTGACCTCACCAGGATCTTAACCATTGTGTTGGATAAGGATTAAAGTCCTATTGGTCCTTAGTGGTTGAACGTGCGTACCTATGATCAGAAAAATAATCCCATTGAAGGATTTGGTTATATTTTTGATTGGTCAAATAGAATAATTTTATTAAATATAGAAATCAGGACAGACAGAAATACATATAGTATGGGAACAGCTGTACAAACAAATAGACATGAAGACATATCGTAGGACTCACTTTTAAGAGTTTAGGGACACATAAAACGTCAAGATATATATTTGTGTATGAAAAAAAATGTGTAGGAGTCTACATGTATTAGTAAATTGGTAAAACGTTGGATCATGATTTTTCTATTTCAAGAGATTGTTGAACATTGGTGGAGGAAGGATTTATTTTTTCTAGTGACTGGGGAATGATTGGTAATTTGGTTGAGTTTAACTTTTTTTCTATGTTGTTCGTCTTCCAGATCACCAAGTGACACCATACAACGCATGAGGCAGCCTTTACAAGGTCCTTATTCCCTACCCAAACTAGGAACACAGCAAGTTGCTAAACGGGGGTCTTTTGTTGTCCACAGCTACGGCGCCGGGTACGACCTCGCCGCTCGCCGCAAGAACGCAACCAGAGAGTCGACGGCGACGCTAAAGGCGTGGCTGAACGAGCACAAGAAGAACCCCTACCCGACCAAGGGCGAGAAGATCATGCTGGCCATCATCACCAAGATAGACGCTCACCCAGGTCTCCACGTGGTTCGCCAACGCGCGGCGCCGCCTCAAGAAGGAGAACAAGATGACGTGGGAGCCGAAGAACAAGACGGACGACGACGATGACGCCATCGTGTCCGATAGCGACGAGAAGGATAAAGATGACCTGCTGATGAACGGGGATAAGCTCAAGGACTCAAGGATGAGGGACGACAAAGGTGAGTTGTTTTCCTATACTAGATTTACAATATTTTTTTCCCTGTCTTTGAGGCTTTGGGGGATGCTTCGATGCTGTAGTTTATCCCAATAAGACTCTGGTTCTCTTTTTAAACTTACATTTTCATTTAAATCACGACTTTCAGAACTACCACCTTTAGTGACAATTTGATTTCCCAATTTCATTTAAAGCTGGACTTGGGAACCCATCTATCTCTTAGGAAAGTTTACTTGCCAAATTTAACTAAAATCAGGATTTTCTAAGAGTCCTCGTTCACCTCTTAGAATATTCTAGTGCCCCTATTAATTTAAAGCAGGACTTTATAAAGATAAAATAAAATCTCTTAGAGAAGCTTAATCAACCAGGACTGTATAAGAACCCCTTTCACCTCTTAGAATAGCGAGTATACAGTATATGAAACCAATTAGCTCTGGTATTCAGATAATAGCACTTAAAGATGCGTTTCAACCGATGTTTGATGTTTGTCATGAACATAAAAGCCAGAACATTAGTTAGTTTTGTGTAATTTATGACTGATATGATATATAACAAAGATCAACTACGATTCTTTGGATATTCTATTTGGTTTTTCATTGTAGTTACTTTTATTGACAAACACTGTTCCAATCATTTCAGTTTAATCCATTTACCTTGGTTAACTATAAACGATTAATTATTACTATAACTATTTCACACAGACACTGTAGTTAGCCCTTAAAAGCAGACAAAACTAAAAGTGAAAAGAATTGGTCGGATATATAGCTATCCCAAATTAAATCGGTATAGCTATAACGATAGTAAACTTCATTTTAGTACCATGATTGACTTAAGATGAGTATTGTTACTTAGATTTACGATTAATGGTAAGAGCGAGAGTCCCTAATACATTGTAGCAAACTTTAGATCACATCTAATTTTTGTATACATTTTTAAGTAGCTGACTTATGTCCCTCACAGGCTTGATAATGTTCAAATTCCGTCATAGTGGGCATACATTTCTAATTTAATAGCCCTCATATAATATTTTTCAAATGTAGAAATAAAAAGCAGTTTTAAAATATTTTTTGGGGTGAGGGTGGATGCAGCTATAATTTTCAAATAAGTCGTATAGAGGGGAGTCCTACTAAAACTAATTGACGAGTCAGAAAAATTGACATGCCTTGTTAGATTCTAACAGTTTATTTCCAGTGTATCATCAGTTTAAGGCAACATTTCCTTTTCATGAAAATGTTGACGTGATGGGAAGATAAGAAACGGTTATGAAAGTTCAATCCACTTTAAATTTTTGTTTGTAATCCAACAGGTTTGTACAGTGTCTCAGGTTACCACGATCACTTAAATTATATATTAAAAAATGGGCACTTAAAAATAAAAATCACCGTAAACGTATTACGATAGCTTGTCTTTGTTTTGTTTGTTTTTTGCTCTGTTTCACATTCAAGTTATTTTTATTATCCTTTACGGAATGAGAGACATCGGATTGTTGTGGAAACCCGTTCAGGATCTAAGCTGATGAGTTGAGGGTGGGGAATATAGAATATAAAGGAAATGTACATACATCTGCGTGGATTAAAAGTGGAAAATTGGAAAGGAAAGTTCCAACGAAGTAGATGTCATTGTACTTGGCAGGAAAAACTTATTTTGCAGGGCTCTCCCCTATATTCTACTACTCCATCATGATATACCAATAGCGTTGTAGGCAAAAAAAAGGGTAATTATAGCTTAGCAAAAAATACAATCAGGATTGTTTTGCGGGCTAAAATGTCGAGGGAAGATGTAGTGGCATAATGTTTTATCTTAAGTATCCTTACACACAAAAAAGGAACTTTTTCCTTTATCTCTTCAGTCAGTGATGAAATACAGCATCTTATTTCTATATGTTATTTCTCTCTAGAACTCATTCTTTTAACCTTACATCCTTCTCTTTTCATGCTTGCCCACTTTTTATTTTGTGACTAATAATTTGGTGTAATTAGCATGCTTAAGTTTTGGTTTATAAATGTTTTTATTGCATCCAGGGATGTAGGTGCTTTGCAAATTTGTTGGTAGATTACTTTCCTTTTTCGTCGATTAATGGAAATTCCATTTTATGAAAGTGTTTTAATGTGTGGCAGCTAGGCTGATATTTTTTTAAAGCTCCGCTCATTTATAAATGTCAACAGTTATACTACTTTTTTGTTGGTAAAAAATAAATGTTTCCATATTTTCAATTTTACATGTATACATTAGATATGAAACCGGTTTCAAAGAATTCCTAATGAGTTTGTAAATGTTGAATCTGTTAATTATTGTGGTTTTTTTCTCTCCCCCACATAATATAAAAAAAAACTTAATACATAGGTTTTGGAAAGAGTCTAATTGCTTGTTTTATCGCAAACAAGGTGAATATTGTGGGAATACTTTGTTCATTAAATGTTTCCTTTATCTACTCAAATGTTAATTAGCAATGACATAGGGTGCATTTTTTTCTCTTTTCAAAGACTTTGATTTGTGACATGCCTGTTTGAATATTTTGCTCTAATTATTATTAACGAGCTCAAAAACAAAAACACATGTTTTCGAAAGACTTAAAAGATCTGAATTAATCTAACTAAGCTCGCAATTTTATAATAAAAGGCTGAAATTTTTTGTTTAGGTAACGCATATTAGTAGTAATTGTGTATTAAGCTGAGCCAGTGGTGCACCCAGAAATTTAATTTGGGAGGGAGGGGTCATAAAATGTGTCTGAGCTAAAAATCTGGAATCTTTTTCCGGCTGGGAATTTTAGGGGGACTTGCATATAGCCGCTATATCTTATGAATATAATGCTATAATATTAGCCTAAAAATTTAGTCTAGGAATTGGACATATTTTCACTGCTTTACATTATAGTGCTAAGGTTTAAGGTTTTATTTAGATTATTTGATGCCCTGGTGGTGTGCCATTTAAATAGACCCACTATTATGGATTAAAAAGTTGTTTTCAGCTATGAAGATCTATATATAATGATATATAGCCTTATCTTTGAACTACCATACAAGTAAAATACTTGATAGGAAAAGATCAAAACAAAATAACATAAATTTAAATCGGTAAATTAGTCTGGTTCTACTCTGTTTTACCATTTTTGAATTAACTTTTTCTGATATTCTTGTTACCATTCTACTATCCCCTTACTGTGAACACTATACAATCAATGAACTAGGCTTACACATCACTCCAAATAAAACAACATTACGACGGTAAGTAAATAAAGCCTCCCTTCCTTAAACTAACAATTTAACAGTTCACTTACTCTGCCCTTTTAATACAATTACGTCGTTTTGATCTGCGATTGCGATTTTGCTTGAAGTGCCACTTGTGGATAAGGTCTATCTATCTACTCCCCCTCACTCCCTCCTCCCTATCTCTGGACCCTTTTTAACCACACAGATTCAACCAACCCCTCTCCCACTGCTGTCATTTGAAAAGCTATTCGCAACTCTTAATGAAATTATCCCACTCGCGCGCACACACAATATTTCCTTCTACCCACTGGGACTACATAAGTCCAACCCTCCCCTTAGAGGGTTGTTTTGTCACCCTTTCTATTTAAAGGGAGGCTATTCATTTCTGTAAGCATGGTGTATCTATAATACTCCTAGAATTGGTTCACTTTAGCCCCCCTTCTCCCTCATCCAAC
>CABFWB010000269.1:289033-300633 GCA_902151455.1 Timema bartmani
GGGGGGGGGGGGGGGTGGGCAGTCCAAATTAAACTCAAATCGAGCTAGTTCTTCGAGTTTTTAGAAAATCATGAGACCTTTATAAGGCACTTTGTTATTGTTAAAAGAGGTATCTTTCCTATTTTAATTAATTTTTAAAAAGTAATGTATTTTCTGTGGTAAGATACACAAGTTATTTTCCTAGGAGATGTTTGTAATGTGGACGTGGCTTGTCCCCTTTCTCTGCTATACTCTTCATTGTGTTTGAATAATCCATGGTTTTACTTTCATCTTGCTGAACTAGTTAATAACTCAGTTAAACAGGAAAGATTAATGTCAAGAATTATGTTAATAGATTTATTTTATCTGATAAGTTGCTTGTTATTTTTCTCATTAATTGCAATAGTTGCATATTAATAATACTTATGTATACCCTGTTCATGGTAAGAAGGGTGGTCTGAAAGTTCTCTTTTCCTCTCCGGATTCTTTACCATATAGTAGGATTTTGGTGGGAAAAAAAGACCTTCCAGTTAATCCGTGCTGCCATGAATAGACTTTATATCTTAAATCTTATACATAATTGGTTCTTTACAACTAGGTATTGAATGTTTTTCTTTCCTTTTCAGGATCTGGATTTCATCAAAGAGGATACACTGACAAGAATTTATGGACCACCCAGCCCAAATACTAGTATATTACAAAGGTGTAGTAAAAAAAAATGTTGTAGTGATCCAAGAACTCAATAAAACATTGGAGTGCTAAATTAGTTGGGGAATTCTATTAGGCCTTCGCTTGTTAAACACTACGGTCAGTTAAAGTAAACAGAAATAAAAGATTTTTAAGATAATTATCATCGTCAAAGGATATTATATGCACGATGGCTAGGCCTAGAGTATATTCTATACTTATTGGGGTTCATTTTAAAACCATACAACATTGCAAAAATATTTGTTGACAAAATGCAATTTATAGGTGAGTGATCAGCCCTAATTTTTGTTGTGTGTTTAGACGCATCATCAAAACGTTTTACTTGTTCGTCAAGAATTTTCAGACACATTTTGAAAAATATCAATAGCTTTTGAGTTAAATTTTACTTAGTTTGCAATCCAAAATCAGTTCTTTTCTTTAAATTTATTCATTAAGAGAAGCTCAATTTCACAGTGCCAAATTGGAGTTTTAATTTAATTGGTTGACATTAAATAATAAGCGCTTTTCTTTTTATATCATGCATTTCGAAACTAGTTTTTTTTTAAAAATGAGGTTTATTTAAGCAAGGCAAAACATATAATTTTAAAAATAGTGTGGTGTACCTGAACTATTGGCTAACGTAAAAAAAAATTGTCAACAGAAATAATTTTTAAAATATTGTATAGTGCTTCATTTCAGAAGTAAGTGGAGCGAAGAAAATAACTGATTGAAGAAAATCACACAAGTAAATACCACATGGGCAATGTGCAAAAAAATGTTTTTGTAAGTAAAATAGTAAATATAAATATTTATGTTGCGGCCAAGACAAAAAGAGTTTAATGTACATGTAAATGTAAGACTTATGAACACATAGTACTTTGGGGAGATGTCGGTGTAAATTTAATAGATATAAATGTATATTATACAAGAATGCTAAAAAAAAAAGTATGTTTGGGAAGTGATCCACTAGAATGGAAGCACAATAGAAGAGAGAGAAACTAACAGATATACAAAATATCCCAAACAATACAAGTATACCATTTTTTGTTTTGTTTTTTAATATTAGAATATTGGTACTTCATTATGCAAATAAACGTGATACTGTTGTCTTGAGAAAAAAAATCCCGTCGAGAAATGTAATAAAGTTGGCAAAATAAACAACACATCGCCTATGAAAATATTTCACCCTTTAAATTACAATGTAATATATGAAACTATTCTTATTTGATTTTTTGCTGTGTTTAATTAATGAGTACTATCTATATATGCTGATTTGTAACATATTGAATTGTGTATCTGAGTAAATTAAAAGTACATTTTCGAACAGTAATTTTATGGCCTTCAAAATATCTTGAAGACCATTTCAGTCAAAATAAAAGATAATAAAAGTTGTAAAAATAGTCCTATATTATGTGTTGTTGTCCACCTACGTATTTCCTTCAGAGTCAGTAAAAAAAATCACACATTATAGTTAAACACAGTTGGTTGATAGTATAATTAGTTATAGGTAATTAATTACAAGTAATGATACAGATTTATCTCTTCTATCTTTGCCCCGTTTTTCCATCGTGTACTTCTATTGCTTAGCTGTGTAAAAGATTATCTATTTTAATATAGTTGGCGCATTTGACTCCATGAGTAGAGGTTGTCTTGCATACAATTCCCACAAATGTATTTGGGTGCATGCTCAAAAAAAAACATTTTGTTTTAAATTATTAATTTTTTTATTTAATAGTTTTATAAATCAATATATTACGTATTAGTATTATTATTGCTATTATTATTATTTTTTGACACTGTCTATGAAAAAAAAAATCAATATTTCAAAATACAAATAATTTTATTTAAATTGCCTTTATCAAAGAAAATACTTATAGAGCATCTTTTAAAAATTAAAAAACACATATTTTACTTTAAAATTATTATATACAAGGGTGGATCCAATTTTTTTTAGGGGGAAGGATGGTGTGCCTCTCATAAGACTGGGCCAAGGGAAGTTCCCCCCAGGAAATTCTGATGGGAAAATCCTACAAAATTTTAGGGTAATTTAGAAATTAATTGGGAAATTTTAAAAACAGTGCACACAAGCTCATCATTTATTAATATTTTTTGGTGATGTATGTTAATTAAACTATGTGTTAAAAATGTAAATCAATTATTGACAGTGTTTGTCATGCAAAGCGACTGGCTAGTAAGATATCGTGAAAGTAATGACTATAACATAGCCTTAATTGGTTTTATTTTTTAATTATTACTGTTTTATCAACTACAAAATTTATTGAGGGGGTGGGACTGGGCATGCACATGCTCCCCACGCCACCCCTCTCTGGATCTGCCCCTTGTTACATATAAATTAATGTTTTTGAGAATGCACCCCAAAGTATTTTTTAAATGTTATAATATAGTTTACCTTTCTTAAACAATATACTGCATCTGTTTTGTCCAACTGCATTTATTTATCTGTGATAAAAGAAACTTTTTTTTCCTTATTAGGTGTCATTGTTTCATTATTTGTTCAAATACATCAGCATTCAATTTTAATTATAGAATATTCATAAATGTGAAAAACCTGTTTTAGATGTCAACAATTTAAAATGCAATTATTAATAATTTAACTATAAAGTGATATCTTTGGATAATATTTTCTTGATTACTATTGAGTTGCCTTAATGAAAAAGATTGTATCTAGTATTAATTTCCTCAATTTTTATTCAAATCAATACTGGTTTTTTCATATGTCTAGTAATTTGCAACTATAATTTCAATTGTTTTCATGACTCATTGCTGATGATTAGTTACAAATGATTCGTTGACACAGATAATAATTTTATCTGTTTGCATTACATTTGATTATTGATATATCATCATATATATTTACTTTTGTTGTTATGTAATATATTTATAAAACGATCTAGTACACTTTTTAACTAAAATAAAATTTATTAAAAAAATTACTATTTTAAATATGGCTTTTTTCTTTTGTAAAATTGTTAATTTTTTAAAAATTTCTTTTTGCCTATATTTTCTTTAAAAAATGGTTTTATGTAAATTTACTGTGTAAATAGCTATGTGTGAATACAGTTACTATTATCATTATTATTATTATTATTATTGTCTATTTCATTGATCGATTAAAGCGAATCTATAGACGTGTGTTTCTAACTTGGCTTGATTTACTGTGTGGAAAACCCAACTAATTTCCTTTTGATAATTAACTATATTCTCCACAAAAATTTTCTCTCATTACACATTAAATGCAAATCCCCCATTGTCGTCGTTGTCACCGCCCCCCCACTTCCCCCCGAGCCCCCCATCATTGTTACACAATAAAATTTTAGGTAAAGTCTTCCGACAACCAATAAAGAGTTAAATTTTTGGCTGCAGTGTCATGTCACGGAGTGTTTACAAGGTAAGCAGAGCTTGTTAAAACTACCTAAAATATGTTCTGCCCCACTAGGTCCCCATTCGACCAATTATACATAGGCCCTGCTCTAAAAGCTCAGATGGGAATTTATTTACTTTGACACCTGGCCAGCGGATAACCCGAATGGATAGTAAAATTTGGTGCTAAAAAAAACCTAAACATTCATTATTGAGAACATTTTCACAGGTACATTTTATACATACATGTCTTACTCTGACAAAACTTAATAATAATAATATTTATTATCATCATCATTATTATTATTATCATCATCATTATTAGCAGCACAGTGTCTTACTACTTGTTTGGTTTATACGCACTTACGCCAATCTGTAATGGTAGGGTGATTGTGAGATGAAATGGAGGACCTACAGTTTAAAGTGGAGGTCTGACAACACTTCTTAACCTGACATTGGAATACTGACAAATATTTTTTTCTTTTCAAAGGAGGTAGTTCCAAACGCATATATGATTAGAGGTATATATTCACCCCTTGGCATAATCTTATACCCCTTTTGTCATGGCTATATTTTTTTCCCTCTTTAACGCATTTAACACGAAGTTTATTTACGACTTAATATGATGGGTGAAAATATAGAGTGTAGGTTATGGCAAGTACACCCACACTAGCTTGCCGAGAGGTCAGAGTATTTTTAAATATTCCTTGAGCTGAATTAGTTTGAAGGAGCAGAAAAATGTGGACAGTAATACGTTATTTACTACGAATGTTGTGTAATACAAGACATAACTCATGAATTTGAGCTTATTATATAGTAAGGCATGATTCCATTAGTTGGCTTTTACTGTCTTTCAATAAACAATATATACTCACAATGAGTCATCTTAATAAATTAATTTATAGCTTCATTAGCCAAATTTGCTGGCTCATCCGTTTGGGCTATTCCCATATTCACGCTAATGGCTTAAGGTCGATGATGTCCTAATTTAAGAGGAAATGTTCCCACGTTTGAGAGGAAGGGAAGAGGAAAGCTATTTAGAAAACCAAAACCAGATGACACCAGGCTTTGAACGTCAGTTGTAATAAGGTATATTGCAAGAGTGACACCAAAGACCATGCGACCACCGTTTAGGTCTTATATTAGTGAGTATAGATGATCGATAATACCTTTTTTCGTAAATCATATATTTTTATTAATCTTCGAAACTATATCTAGACATTGAGTTTAGGGTCAATTGTCTTAGCTAGGTGAGTAGAGAGTTCAGCTAGATAGTTTGATGACTCTGACTTTAACCCAGCCAGGAAGGTATGAATAAATTAAATGTGTCCATACACTTGGCGATTTAAATTTATACAAAGCTGACCTTCCTAAAGATAAAATTATAGAGTTTTCTTTAGCACCACGTCTTATTACCCTTACGGGTTAAACGCTTGTGTACTAATTACGCTAGTAGTTTTATGGATTAGGAAGGTTATATTTAGATAAAGTTTACCCACATACGCATGGAGGTAGAGGGGGAACAATTTTGGAAAAACCACCCTCAGTACACATGACCGAGATTCAAACCTTGATATCCCCGTCATCAGTCTATTCTACTGTGTGCGTAGCATGTTAGACCACGTGGCCACCAAAGTGGGTAATTATAAAGTTATAGTGTTATTTTATGTTAAAGATAAGCCCAATGAGATATAATTCCATATCTATAGATTGATACACTGAGATATAGGTGGGAACAAATATATATCAATATATTGCTTAATATAAATACACTCTTCAATCAGTGAACATCCTAAAAAATATTAATAATTAAAAAAAATTCTTACAAAACCATTTGATATGAATATATAGCTATCCGCCTCAGTTGTCGAATTGTCTAAGACGTCATTCTCGTGTTGGGAAGGCCTACCGATGACGGGAAGATTGAGGTTCAAATCCCGTTCTGGTCTACTGAGGGTGGTTTTTACTAAATGTTTTTCCCACTCTCCTTCCTCGTAAATGCGGGTGGATTACCTCTGAAATGCTTCCTTCCTCATTCCTACCCCATTAGAGTAATTATCATATAATGCGTATAGCCTGAATAGGCAGTAAAACGCGGTGATAAAAATATATATTGATATAATTATAACCACAGCTGGAACCTTGTGTCACATCGTGATGCAGTTTTATGTATTTTTCTTGAGAAAGCACTTGGATTTAGCCATTTTCTATGAATGTACATAAAAACAAAACAATAAAATAGAAGTATAATAAATTTAATGGAAAAACTACATAACTAATTCGCATTTCTCTGTTGTCAAATGAAGAATATAGAAAACCAGTAATTCAAGAGGTTCATAGTTTAGTGTCTAATTTCCCTATTAATCGGCTGTAGACGGGTTCTTTTAAGTTTAATCTTGAACCAAAAGCCGAAATAGTAACGTAATACCGGAACCGGTCCATAGCTAGTGTTATAACGATGGACATCCCTAAACATTATGGACCTTGTTTGGAATTATTAATACAGCTCAAAGGTAGGGGAGTTCTCAATCGAAATCTGGCCATAAACTCGGCAGAGAGATATCCTTCCTAGATGATCTTTTGAAAAACTTTCAAGTAAGTATAGATTTCATCTTTATGTTTTATAATGTATGTACTTTACACTATTGTTCCTTAGTCATAGACTATTAATGTAAGTGGTATTCTTGGTATCTGAAACCTCTATTATAGTGAACTCTGAATCGTCGTGAATAGGGGTTTAATGTGGACTCAAACAACTCTTAGAACGAAAGGTTGGCTAAGCCATATTTGTACTAGAGCTAGATGATAAATAATATGTTTCTTTAGAAAATACTTTCCTGTCCCCCCTCTCCCGCTTAACTTCTTTAATGTGGGTCTATGCTTGTCAGGATGGGTTGCGGGTGAGGATGGGGGGAGTGACTGGATTCTGATTGTGTGGGTCCGTAATTGACGTCTAGCTTGGATTTTTATGGTTTTTATTTGTACTAATATGTCTATTACAAAACGTGATGTTGATAATAAATAGTAAAAGATATGGAAACAACTTAATGGAATTACTTAGGCGCTTGTTACATAATGAAGTTTGCAAGGAATGCTTAACCAATGGCCTTACTGACCTCTCTATGATCCCACACGGTTTATGAACCCAGGTACCCTAGACTCGAACGGTAGCTCTCCAACACAGATCCTGATGATCCAGCTTCCTTGCTCGCGTAGCCCCAAAAACGGGCAGAGTGACCCCCTAGACTTTATGGTGATTAGTCAGCCCTGTTAGTCTTTTATCTTTGTTCAAAATCCAGCATTGGCGTCAAACCAAAGGTCCTACCTTCGAGTCCCATATCCATGCTGTCATTTTTCACTTTATTATGATAAGATGGTTAAAAAGAATAAACTCTGCTTGATTTTATGTCATGTTAATTCGAATTTGTATTTATCACAAGTGTTTGCTATATTTTGGAAATTTAAAACACTTGAACTTTGTTAATAGTTACTCCAATAATTTTCTTAAACTCTAAAATTAGTTTACTCAACATATGCACTGTTGGGTATGCGATTGGATTATAGGCGTAAGTCTTTTCAAGATTGCAGATAAAGGAAAGATTGAGTTTATTATCCGTGGCCGGCTGTGCTGAGGTGATATTTCCTTAATAGTTTATCACTCCCTCCACTGAAATTCAGATACACCTACTTATCCCTACTCCCTTAGAGTTAATGTTCAGAAATCCCAGTAAAACACTGCGCAGAAGTCTATCCCTCCTAGGGGTGACAATTTTCCCTAATATATTGATATATTCATAATTAGATGTAGTGATAGCCATGATATATTGATCAAATTATATCGACTTATAGATTGTTACCGATACATAGAATTACATCGGTTTGGGCGAACTTTTAACGGTGGTATTAGCATAAGATGGCTACTGTTCTGAGAGACTTCTACGCCGCTTTTAACTTTGTAAACTTTAGTTGTTTAAAATAGCAGAGAGGTTTAGTAAACATATGATAATTATATGAAATATATTGATAAATTGATCAACATAATCGAATACTAAAATACTGTTATAAATAAATAAATGTTTTTGTAAATATATAGATATATTGCTGCCATCCCTAATGCCGGTATCACGATCAACTTAACTTTAACTTAACGTAATGTTCACATAAGTTTCACTTAACTTAAGAAAATGGATGTGTGATCACGATTCACGTAAATTAACGTAACAACTCGAGCCAAACATCTGCATTCTAGAGTATTATATATTTTTATCTGTGATTGGTACTATTTGTAAAGTAATGATCTGTGAATGTTTACTGTTTTCTATCGATATAATAAATATTTATCATTAAATTTTTTGATAAATTTAACTTCCCTATTTTAGTTTTATTATTTTGTTTCAATGTCCGATCACTAGAACTGAAGCTAAAGAGTAGACCTTGGTCATAAAACCAACAAATGAATTACTAAATAACCCCGTAGACGTCACTCGTATAATGATTGGGTGGCTAGATCACGTGATACCCTTCATGTAACGTTCTCTTCGCGTGAAATACCTCCCAAGACATCTTTTAAGTTAAGTGAACTGCAAGTGAACCCTTTAAACCCTGAAAAAGTGAACGTTAAATTGATCGTGATCCCGGCATAATTCCACCAGTAGATTCAGTGGTGAATTTTTGACGCTGTTCCACAGAGCAAGTGTGCCTACATTTAATTGAAACCATGTGTGAAATGTTTTGAAGGCTCGGGCCTAGCCCCGGTATGTAAACGAGAGAGGAGGCTAAGGCGCTCAACGCACTGAAGGAGATGAGAGGCGCCAGAGCTGCGCTATTGTACGTAAATTAGGTCGACAAATATGGCGCCCGGACACGAATCAGATAAAGAACCACAGCTTGGGAGAGATTTCCTCAGAGAGAGGCGAGCATATGTCTATTGTTTCCACAAAGGTCCTTTTACTTTTGTTCTTTTTTTTTTCTTCTAGGTATTAGGAAATTAAATTAAAGCTTTTATAATAAGTTCAGCAGTTGATTAATATAAAGTTCCATTTTTAATAGGAAGAGCCTTATCTGAAAGCTAGATAGCTAATTATTAGATATTATTTCACGTATTCATACGTCAAATAATTTAATCTATGGCTGATAGTTATTGATAGATATTATCAATAACTAACTATAAAATAACAAGGGTATTAAAGTAAAATATTATCAATGTAGGGGGCAACAATTCATGCTTGTGTTTTCTAAAAGGCTCTTCCTATGGAAATTTAAGGTAGGACCAGGCCCACCAGGTGTTCGAACTGGGCCTAGAAGTAGGGGTAAAGTGCGCCCCCTCTTTTAATTAGACTTAAGATGCTACAGAGTCTTATTTGTTTAGGGGGCAGTTAGCAAAAAAATGTTTTTTTTATGGGCCTGGCGACCCTCCTCCATCAAATGTATAGAATATATACATACTGTGTCCTTAATCTGGATTTTTATTTTTAATTAAACTCTTCTATAAACTATTTGGAGGGGTACTTCTACATAAACCTTAAGAAATCTGAGTGCCCCTTGAAGTATTTAGTGGGAAATTCATCTAGAATTAGCCTACTATGAAAGCTAACTGAAGTGGTTTTCCCCCAATACATGTTTTTAAAATTGGGTGACTCTAGAAGCTAGGCCGTCATTTAGGAGGGGGGGGACTATTGGTAGCATGGTACTGGATTAGGGGCTTGTGCCCGAGATCCAGGTTCACAAGTTATTAGATGCCTATTATAGAAGCTATCTGAAGTCTGTTCCAGGCAAATTTTTGAAAATTGTGTGACTATAAGCCAGACCCGCCAGGTGGAAAAGGGTAGGGGGGTACTACTGGTACCATGGTACTGGGTTAGGGACTTCACAAGTTAAATAAAAAATGTAGAAGATGTAAAAAAATACAAAATAAAATACGATTGACAAGCAATAACATTGCTATCCATATTAATGAACAGTGCACTCAGCCCACCAGATGTGTTTCCTACGGAGCAACTTACTGGCATTTGTCACAGTTATATCATCGGTTTGGCTTAGTCTTGTTCTTCGTTTCGAATATTATGGAACTTTCACAGGGTCTATAATTTTTGTATTTAAAACTAAATTTGGCATACAAAGAGAGTTGGGAAGTAATTCATTATGTGCATAGTATTTTAGTGTTCAGTTAAGGTTACGTATTAATTTTTGTCCATTGTTTTTTTTTTTCGTAGAAGTGACAACAATGCTTATAAACAATGTATAAACCAAATTCAAGTATAATAGGTGTAGAAACATGTAGGACGGGGGCATTCCCCTTTAAGATAGAACTTGCCACCCCCCACCCCCTGACTGGAATAAACTTACTCCATTAATATCTTGCCGTCGTAATAGCTCATCGTGTTTTTCACAGCGACTCAATTCCATGAGTATGATACCATAGTACCGAAACATGTCGAAATGAAGTAATCCAGCATTTTTCTAGTGCTGGATAGCATAAAGGAGTAATGGCACAAGGAAAGTGATAAGACTTATATTATTCTACATCACTCAATTACTCCATTAAATTTGTTTTGGCAGATGTTAACATTAAATTTTATATTTTTTATTTCACAACATATTTGAACTTAAACATTGTTTTTTGTCCATACTATATTGTATATCTCAAAGTTTTTGTAACAACATTTTTAACGTGTAAACCTATATTTTAAACTTTTCATCAACTCTGTATGGTCCAATTAATTTTATGTAAATGTTTATATCTGAGAATATGTTTTTTCACTAGAAGCTAATTCTAATCATACATTTTGACTTGTAATTTCACTTAATACATCTACCAATTTAGTAACTGTTTAACCTTAAAATATTTTTTTTTAAATCTTTCTGAGCAATCTATCTAAGTCTTAACGTTTAATTATATACACTCCTTACTTTCAACAATTTTTAGAATGTTTTCTAAAATGTCCCTTAAGATTTATTTTACTCTCCTCTGATATTCTCGAACATGGAGCTGAAAGATGGCTTTGTGTCAAACTCTTAACTTGTAGAGGCATCGAATTTTAAAAAAAATCGAGAGAAGACCACTCCAAATAGCTTCTAAAGTCACCTAATTTTTAAAATATTTGCTGAGGAAAGCCCACTTAAAATAGCTTTTATAATAAGCATCTAATTTTAGGTGAAGGACACACACAGAAAGGTTATATTTAGAGGACATGTACAAACAGCCCAACATTTGCGATGAGGGTGAGTGGAAAATCGATTTGGAAAAACCACCCTCTCAGTACATTCAACAAAGATTTGGACCTCGATCTCCCTTTCATCGGCGGTCTAGTTTATTGTGAGAGTAGTACCTTATACCATGCGCCCACCAAAGCGGGTTTTCACCTTCATGTTCGAGAATATCAGAGGCCAATGAGATAAATCTAAAGGATGGCAAGTTTATTCCAGTCAGGGGTGGGGGGCAGGTTCTTTCCCTAAGGCGAATGCCCCCTCCTCCAGGTGTTCTAAACCAATACTTAACTCTGGTTTATACATTTTTTTAAAACATTGTTGTCACTTTTACAAAAAAAAAAAAA
>CABFWB010000269.1:308467-319306 GCA_902151455.1 Timema bartmani
CTGTGAAATTTAGAAAATTAATACAAAAACAAAATGAAAGATCAAATTTTAGAAAGAAAATACAACACAGATAAATTTTACAATATTTTGTCTTTTTACGCGTAGACACCTCTTAATCCGGGTTCACACCTGCGTTATTCATCCACGTTTATTCAATTTTTGATTTGACTCACTCAAGTGGGGGAAAAAAACTTCATTTTCATGTAATAATAACTGTCGTGCATAGCGAGTAACGAACATTGTTCCACATAAAGACGGTAGACTTCCACACATCAACTAAGACTAATAATCGCCTGATAGCAGTTCATCCACGAATACTGAATATAGAGTATGTGTAGACAGCAGGAACCGCAGAATTATGGGGGACTCCACCCCCTGGAAATAATTTGCCCCTCCCTGGAATAAATTCCCCCCCTCCCCCTAGATATAGTTCAAATCTTCTGATATTATTGAATATGAAGCTGAAAGATGGCCTTAAATTAAACTCCAAATGTCTTCTAGATGCATTCAGTTGTCAAAAATTTGCCGGAGAGTACCGCTTTAAATAACCACAAGACTAGAGTCATCTAACTGGCAGAAAAAGTCAGAGGAGGAAAGCTCTAAATAGCTTCCAAGGTACATCCAAATTTCATAAATGTCTAGGGGAGGACAACTACAAATAGCAGGTAATCTTGAAGAATTTTCAGGCGAGGACCACCCCAAATAGCCTAATTTCTGAAATAATTCCATTTTCAAAGCTTTGTCGGTGGAAGATCACTTGAAAAATTATCTTCTAAAGGTATCTAACTATCCTAAAAAATTGAGGTGAGGATCACTCTAAATAGCTTCGATTTAAAAAAAATGTAGGCAAAGACTACTCATAGCTTCTAGAGTGAACCATTTTTCAAAATATTGTTGAAGGAGGGCCACTCCAAATAGTTTATAAAAACTATCTGATTTTTAAAAATTGGAGAGGATGACCATGGTTCAAAACATACATCATATCAAATATGAATGAGAAATTATTAAATGGCTTTAAACAGAAATCTAACATTGTAAGTAACTACGTTATTTATAGTTATGACCCCCCTATGAAAATGATCTGGATCTACCCCTGCCCATAATTTTCTTCAAAATGGACATATAGCCCTTTCTTTATTAAATACAAGCATGTTTTTTATCGTCAACATTGCTAATATGTTTCTATTTTATAAGTATTATTTTATAGTTATTGATAATATTGAAAGTGACAGCTGCAGATTGCATGACTTGACTTATGAATATATAAGAGTAGGTCAAGTAAGATTTTCTCGTATATATATGCACTCGTAAGAAAAAATGTGTATAGCAGCCGTGGGCAAACTACGGCCTGCGGCGACAAATTTGTGCTACCCTCACACAAATTAAAAACTTTCGTGATTCTATTAACAAAAATGACAAATTTAATATACATAATCAGTGCTTGTTTTTTTAACATGTGAACAAATGAGCAAGATCGTGTATAGCATTACATGTGTACAAGCATATGCCTAAGCTTGTGCGTACGGTAATTACGGTAGTTGTATGACTAATAAATATATTTTTGTGTGGAAATAAAGATCACAATTTAGTCAATTTAGATTTTTGTCGCATGCGTCTCGCTAAAGACATTACAGATGTCCCTGTGTTCCTCGGGGAGAAAAGTTTGCCCACCTCTGGTGTATAGGATTAAATCACTGAGAAAAGACTTGTCGACTTTGACACCCCCCCCTTTTTTTTTTTTCGTCACCTCTCACTTCTGCCTTGAGCCTAAAATCTAACAGCACTTTCTCGTCATTTATTCCCGTTGCCATATTGAGACATCCATCCACACCCCTCCTAATATGTCAGGAGGGCAGTGAGGCGGGAGGAGGGACTACCAATAAGTAAGGCAAATGACCTTACAGATTTAGACAAATTAAAACAAACAGGTAAGAATAATTTCCGAAAGCAAAGCAAATTCTTCACTTAGTTTCAAATTCTAATCGACTTCAGACTTAAAAAAAAAATTCACTCCGCAAGGACCATATCATAATAATTATGTTTGTTCCATTCTTTATTTCAAATCTCTTGTCTTTATTCTTTTTGTTTTATTTTTCTCTGCTAAAGTGGACCACCTACTGTAACTTCTAAACACGTTTCGTAGACATTCGTATGTCCAAACATTTTGTACTATTATTACTTCTATTACAGGATTTGTATGCATGTAGATACATTATTCTTTGCATGCTTTATATTATTTATATTGAGGTAGCGATGAATAGTGCGTAGAGACTCAGAATTTTTGCGAGACGTGTTTTAGCGAACTTTTACTATCATAAATAATCAATTTAAAAAATTTTATTGTAGTATTTTTAAATGGCGAATTAAATAGCAAACCTATTATATTTGTTAATTACTGTTATAGCCGCATCTAAATATCATATTCTTTAAATTTATGTCCCTGGGCATGGGACGATTCCCGGATAACTCAGTGGCTAAGGCATTGGCGTACTAAGCCAAAAGCCCTAGGTTCGATTCCCATGTCCAAGTGTCATTTTTCAATTTAAAGAATATTATTAAATGTATTTTGTACACCCCGAAATAAAACGAAAATTTTTTATCCCGAAATTTACTACTTGGCCTTTTAAAATGAAAATAATGATCATTTAGGTCCAATTTAGTGAGAGTTAACGGTATTAAATCTATAAGACTACATATTTTTACTAAGTACTCATCGTTCTTTGTTTTTTTTCCTCTTATTTTTGCCGGAAATTTCCAAAAAAAATAGTACCAACTACACTATTATAATTTATTTTCTTAATATTCCTATTACCAATCAAAGTTTCAATTCTAGAAAATTGATTTCCCCCAACCAAAAACCATTGATAAAGAAGTAAAAATAATATACTTGTATAATATATATAATATAGACGGGACTGTCGGTGAAGGATAATATTGGAGTTCAAATCCCGGTCAGGTGTACAAATGAGAGGCTTTACTAATTTGTAGTTTTCCACTCTCCTTCCACGCAAATGCAGGTACATTACCTCTAAGTTCAACCTTCCTAATACCCAATATATTTGGGTAATTATTACTTAGGCGTATAATCTGAATGGGTAGTTAGACGCAGTGGCAATTTTCCAGGCATTATTTTACAAACTAGATAGACCACTAATGGTCAGGAAAAAAAGGGTTTATCCAAACTCTAAAGTTTGGCTTTATTTACAAGCAAACTGTAGCACAGTGCATTTGGTGGAGAGCTAGGATTTGATACAAATACCCCTTAATACTTCATCATAGGACTACCGAAGGGAAAAAAACTATTTCCGAGATTTAGTAGATGTTGAAAAATAAGGGTGTTGGACATTGAAGGATAAAGTAAGTTCATTTGTTGTGAGTAAAATTGCACCCTGTAGATTTAGAAGTAGTTCTGTGGGAAAGCTCCCAATCTTTCGTGTTAAAAGGTTATAAAAGTGATAAATGATTGGACTACCTATCTATTTTATTGAAAACAATATAGTCTTGAATGCTCGTCTTTCATTTGATTTGAATGTCTTAAGTGGGGTGGAAGAGATTTTTTTACATATGGCTGTCACTATTTTATTACTATCAAATTCCCTGTTTATTCCAAGTTTTCCACGAGGAATTCCCATTTTTCCTGGCAGCTCATTCTGTAGAAATGAGATGAATAAAATTTAAGTTTTTCATCAACCTGACTAAGTGTGAAGTCATGTCATTTAACTTATGTTTAAAACAGTATGATTTAAGATTAATGGGGAAATACATCTTCTGTCACTTCACAACCCTTGTTTAAGGGGTACTAGACATGTTTGAATAAGAGTACTTAATTCTTCAGTTCACTTTTTCGTCAATCCAAAGACCAAATATTTTATGATTTTAATTAAATGTCCAGAATTAATAAATATTCTAGTATTTTTACTAGATGATCTTAAATTCATTTTGCTTACCTGGTTTTTACGGACAAAAAAAAGTGTTTTCTTGGTTCTCTTAGTTTTCCATGTGTGAGGCAACACTGGTAGTTTGTTTATAGCAAAAAGATTTAAAATATATATATATATATATATATATATATATATATATATTGCTTTAGTAGATACATTTAGTTGAATTTTCTACAAATGGTGATATCAACGATCAACATATTTTGTCAAACATCTGTCCCGAGCATCAGGTGAGTTTTAATTTTACATGGACATTTTCCTCTAATTTAAAAAGTTTCTGGTCAAATTCCACGATGCCCATAGCAGATATTTTTTTAAAAAAAAGTGGCTATTTGTCTCATCTGAAGAAATATTTTATTAATTTTGATCAAAAAAGTATTATTTTTCTAAAAACTTTAAAAACACGGACCAAAATATATATTGCCTCTTAGTTTAAAAGTAGTGGGCCAGATTGCAGTTAAGTTTAAAAATAAATACTTCTTTAGCACCACGTCTTACTAATCGTTCGGGTTTTATGCCTATGTATTAATTACACTAATGGTTTAGGGATTAGGAAGGCTGAATTTAAAGGCAGTGTACCCGCATTTGCTTGGAGGAAGAGTGGAAAACCATATAGGAAAACCACCTTCAGTACACCCAACTGAGATCGAACTCCGATCTCCCCATCCTCAGTAGTCTAGTCTATTGCGAAAGTAGCGCCCAAGACCATGCGGCCACTAAAGTGAGCGAAAATGTATAGTTGCCAACGTGAGCAGTTCTCAAGTCCTTTGGTGATAAATAATTAACGACCTCTAGAGTCTGGTTATTGTTGTTTTCCTAGAGATAATTACAATAAGTTTCTGATAACCAGCTCAACCAAAGTAACACGCACCAACGATGTGGAAAGAACAATCAGCCCAAGACGGGGAGGGACTAGGCCATCGGGACACGGGGGATATCGCTTTTGGCCTGTTTGAACCGGGGCCGCATAGGACCCCGCGCTTGCATAGACTGTGACAAGAGGGAAAAAACCAGTTGGGGAGGGAGGGACATTCTTGCTTGCACACTTGTATAGTAGGCTCTTTGTATATATACGATCCATCAAATATTGTCAAGAGTTTAAAGACAAATAAAAACATGATTATGTGGTTTGATTTATTTATCGAGTGTAGTGAGTTCTCTGTTTTAACTCCACCGATTTGCATCTGTCTGTCTGTTTTTTGATGGATATGTCCTACGATAAATTTTTAGTGTATTAGCCGATTTAATTCAGAATTGGCACAGTTGTTCTTTGAACCTTTATACAGATAAAGTTTGTCGGGGAAAAAAATCTATGTAAATGTTGGGATAAATCAACCCTTATATATATAATATATATTTATATATATATATGCGTATGTATATATATATATATATATATATATATGCGTAGCTATTGTCTAGCAATTTATAACTTTATTTTTGTTCATGTTGGTAGAAAGTGCAAGTTGAAATGGACCAAATAAAGACTTGATCCTCGATAATGTAGCTGAAATGTCCTCATGATTAAATATACTAGTCATAAAACTATAAATACTTCATCTGACCACTTAACCTAGCACTGAAACACAGCATCATATATATATTGATATTAATGAATGTATTCATAAATGTAATTACGTTAAGAGCCGCCATGTAGTCTCCGTTTCGCTTAAAACCTGCCAGTCCACCCCTGACCCAAAAAGACCCGAGTGGGATTCGAGCTCTTGTTTCTCCAAGCCAAAATAAAGTTAAATTTGTCACTTTGAATAGTAATAATAGAAATAAAACTATAATTGTCCCATACAAATGATAAATTTGACATATGTGTCAGTCTCGTATTGTNCCACTAAATGGTTTCCTACTCCCCACCATGTAAATGCAGGTGCATTAATTTAAATTCTACCTTCCTCTTCTCTACCCCATTAGCGTAAATATGCGGATAGTCTGGATGGGTAGTAAGACGTGGAACACAGGAGGGGGTGGGGGGATCACACAATAGCAATATTTCAAACTGTTACTAAACTACAATTCTTACACATATTCAATTCTTTGAAGTAAAAGGTTAACAGTTGAATATTGTATGAATGCAAACAAATATTACATTCTAATATTATTTGGCCTTTCACCCCCTCAATCATAATAGAATACATGAGAGAGAAAGAGAGAGAGAAGGGGGGATAAAAAGACGAAGAAGGAAAAGTCATCTCTGAAAGCAAGAATAACAAATAAATAAATAAAAGAATGTTGAAGACAGGCTAGTTTAAGTTATGTAACAGTGGATGAAGATTCATTGTAAGAAGTAAATACTAAGCCTCCAACTGGTTTGGTGTCAAAGTTTAAACAAATAGACTAGGAAATCTCCAGGGTATCCTCCCCTCCTCTTTTTCCCTGTGGGGGAAGGGAGTTTATAGGGTGGATAGATAGATAAGACTTGTGTTGATTTTTTTCAGCATGTTTCTTTACGTATATGCTTAAAGATTTTTTTCATTCTCAAGAAGGTAGCGTAGGGAAAGTTGGTTTTTGTGTCCAGCATGTGGTGGCCCCCCTGCAGACCCCCCCTTCCCAGCTCTAAGCAGCTCGAAGCCAAAGGGTCAAAGTCGTGAGTCCCCGCGAGAGAGGGGACTTGAAAAGCCTTGTAGAGGGACTTGATGACGACACGACGTCTTCCCCCCACCTTTGCTCCCCAAGGAAGACGACCTACTGAGAATGGAATGCTCGACAAGGGATAAAAGAATGCAGAAGAGATCTTCACCAAGGGCTAAAAATCACTTTTGTTTTATCTTCTTATTCCTTTCATACTCAGGGGGTGTAGAGGAGTGGGGATTGGGAGGGGGGGAATTAACACAAGAATATTGGAACAATTTGAACATGGTCCTTCCCTTGCACATTGATGCAAAGGAAAATATTTATCAATGAACGTCGAACGATCCAGAGTTCCAGTCCTGTAAGGACTAAGGTTAAGTTTTTATCAATGTTAGCGTGGTCTCAAGAGTTGCTTTCACATGGACCAGTCTGCTTCTTACGGGCAGACTACGGGTTCAAATCCCGAGCGGGTGTACTTTGGGTAAGCTTTTCCTAAAATGGTCCATCTTCACGCAAAATAGAGTAAGTTTCCGTTACATTCTACCTTCCTCGCTACTTATAGCTCGGACGGGTGGTATGACTAAGTTCACGCATTGTTTTGATGGAAGGGCTTTTAAACAGCTTGAAATTGGAATGAGAAGGATTAGAGGGAACGCACCCGCATTAGCGTGATGATAGATTATGACCCATCAACCCCATCAATGCACCCCGTCAAGATTCAAAACCTCTCCAACCTAGTCAGCCTCATTCGAGTCTGATGAGAACCTGACACCTGAGACCACGAAACCGTCAGTGAGGGTTCAAGGCCTGTTACTTCTGTACATATGAACCACAGATGTTCAGAAACATGTTGTGGTCGCATAACATCTTCAAGTTGATGAGAAATCAAAACCACTATCATCTGTGGTTCATGTGTACAGCAGTAACAGGCCTTGAACAGGCTCAATCAGAATAATTGTGTATTTATTTGTGTTCATTGTAATTTTGTTGCAATGTAGCAGCGATTGCATATTCTAAAATTATAAGGGACTCCTAAAGTAGGATGGTAGGAATTGCGAGTTAAGGGTAGTATCTTTGCAGTTTTTATAGAAACAATTTTGTTCCAATAGAAGTATAAGAATATAATTTTCTTAACATGGAGACCTCAACAGTTTCTGAAAATCTGTAAATGTTATCCTAGAATTTTATGAGAACATTTCTATAAATTAAAGAATTTTCTTATCAAATACCGCTATGCACAAGACAAGTATTCAACAACTGTTGATATCACTATGTATAGAAAATTAAATGCCATGTTTCTAGTGGAACAATATTTGATTTATTTTTCTGAGCAAAATAATTTTTCTCGTGTCCCCTTCAAACCCACCTTAAGACTCTTTTAACTTCAATTGATAAAATTCCAGTTAAAGACCCCGGTCAGAGTTCGAATATGAATCCAGTTCAACAGTAGGCCAATAACTAATAATCGATAGATGAATGAGAGATTGCCCAATAATGTGAGCAAGTTTTAAATCAATCTTTCGATGTGTTTTTATTATCATGCTATTATCAGGCAAAATACTAAATAGGATGCAAAAGTAAGTAGAATACTCCGTCAAAAAGGAAGGGGGAGGAGAAAGGATAGTAGAAGGGTGGCTATTACTCATATTAAAGAATAGAGTACAACAATTATTTATTCTCCAGCGTTCATATTGAATAAATTAGGTGAGTATCTTTATATTTGTGTTAGCTTAGTTTTCGCTAGGTTCCCTTGTAAAAAAAAAAGAATAATAAATATGTTTTTGTGAACCGACTCTTGCCTTCGTTCAAGACTTTAAAAAATGTATTCTTCATCTTGATTATACTATTTATAAATTTGGTAGTAAGCCGATAAAGGAAATAGAATAAGCTAGGGCTAAGTTCATTAGAAACTAGTCCATCCGAATATTGTGTGACCAGGTCCAATCCGGATGAATTAAATTCCGGATAGTCCGTAAGTTTGGATATTTTTCACTTACTTAATAATTATTCTGTGGAAATAAAAAAATGATTTATAGTATGATACAATGTGAGGAATAAGAAGTGACATTTTGTTATAGACAAAGACAAAATATAGCTTACAGACTTTAAAAAAAATCTTTTAACAGCAACTGTAAGCACTAATGTAATACATTTTGAGGAGAATTATGGTTATAGTAAAACATTTTCAGTTAATATATTGAATTGTTGTTGTGATTGCTGTGGTTGTTGTTGAAAGTTTTTTTTTAATAAAACAGAAATTCGAATAGTCACGATTCGAAAAAAATGTTCTTTCAGTTCACATTACTTTTAAATTGCTGCCTCTCCGTAAATATAAATGTGCAAATTAATTTAGAGCTAATTCCGTCCTTAAACTGTAATAAATCCTGTCTCAAAACAGGCTATTAAATTATAATGTATATTTTTAAAAGTATTCTCACATTTCTCCTAGATGAAATCAAGTCAAATAAAAAAAACACTCATGTAAAAAAAAGTCAAAATTTTAGAATCTTGTCGAGTTAAAAACAAAAACAAAAAAGTATCATATTTCTAGTTCCTGGGTAGAGTTAGCTCTATCATTGGGATCCTCAGTAGCCACTAAGAAGAACATTCTAGTCAGAATTATGACCGTGTATAATGTTTTTTAGCCCTGTTCTTCGCGTGGTCATGCTCAGTGGGGGGCCTACTTGGGTTCAGACAGTTGTATACACACACATTCGTCCCAAGAAACTGGGGACTTATTTACGACAGGAATTCGGAAACTGGTAAAAATAAATATAAACGTTTCCAAGTATCATGAAGGGAGGTTCCTCAACCCTCCTATACCCTCCCCTTGCTATCACCTCTTAGACATAATCAACCCCTTGTGTTTTCATCCCCCTCCCACACTTCCTTTAGAAAAAACTTTACACACTTTTTTTTTAAATTCATCTCGGTTTTTAATAAAAGTGACAGGTTATGGTGAACATTATTATCTAGCCTGCACAATAAATTTCAAACAAAACACATTCGGAGTTTGTATCTTATTTAATTTATTGGAAATTGAATTTAAATATATTGATAAAGTATTTTATAACATCTGTTTTATAAGTGCATCGAATAAAATAAATAATATTTCAAAAAAGAAAATTTATTAACATAATATTTACTATCTTTCATTATTCATTATGTCGTAACCTGTTAATTTCTCCAGTCCACTTTTAAAAGGAAGAATCTTATTTGATAGCTAAAATAGTCTACTCTCACGTATTCATACGTCAAGCTATGTTATCTGCAGCTGACACTTTTGAGATACTATAGTTAATGATAGATTCTTAAGTTCCATACAGACTAGAACAGAATAACGAACACGAACATGTTCGCGACAAGTGTGGACGGTTTTCCGAACAGAACATTGTAACAAAACGTTTTCGTAGTGTTGTTCGGCACCGATCCACCAGTCAAAGGATGTTCGTGTTCGCCCCTGTACTAGTCTGGACGCCTCCGCGAACATTTACCCGAACATACAGTCGCCAGCCGGAAAGTACCATCGGTGGGGTTTTTTTTTACCTTCAAACGCTTACTCATCGCACCACCAATAATGAAGCACAAATGAGCTAGATGGAAATAGTTATGTAGACTAGTTACCAATAATGGGAGCACGTTGCGAACATTTTCTGTTCAATCTAGACACTCGGCCACAGCGAATAGAACAAAGAACATATTCGTGGAAATGTTCGTGTTTGTTGTTCTGTTCTAGTCTGGAAGCGGCTTCAGATTGAAGAGCAGATATATAACTCTATAGACTATGAAAAGACAATATAAACCAAAATGGCTTTCTCAGAGAAAAAAAACGCTTCAAGAAAAACTTTCTTTACTCTTCAAAATACATACAACAGAAAAAATAGCCAAAGACCTTTAAGACCACTAATCAGAGGCTTATTCTGTCCCCTTGTCCATCTAGGTACTGATCATTACTGTAGGATAATCCCCTTCCTAATCCTTTCCCCCCTTCATAAAGACTAATAACATGGACATACGTGACATATGTAATCGCCTTCACAATAACAATACATAGCTACTTACCACTTGTCATTATTTGTCGTCATCTTCGTCTCATTACGCGGGTGAAAGACTCAGATTCTTACTTTCGTGTCAGCTGTCAAAATAGCGAAATGGCTTGTCCATTGTGCGACAAAAAAAAAAGCGAAGGTTTATTATAAGAGAAAATGTCATGTATTTCTGGTATCTTGAGAGACAAATATTTAGTTCAATCGATAGTTGGACACAACAACTATAGACAACGATCGCAATGAAGACTTTAATACACAACATCCAG
>CABFWB010000269.1:349244-366108 GCA_902151455.1 Timema bartmani
CACACACACAGACAAGTTGATCAGTTCACTCATTCATCTTACTATGCCACAAAGAAACACGTCATGTTACTTAAAGGATTATTTATTTTCCTTTGTTCTTTGATATCATATTTCTGCTCGTTTTCTTGTTTATGGTTGAGTGGTTTCATATTCCGACTACGCACCTCAGGGGCCAAAGGTTTGACCCCTAGGTTTGTACTTAACCTAATTTAGGAATTGTGAGCGCGGGATTTGTACAAACCTCCAAATGGCAACACTCCAGGTCCAGTGGGGGAATAGGATTCAGGTATCTTACCAGCCGCTTCAGTGTTCGTACGGCTCAAGATGTCCCTTTCTCATTAGTCGGAAATGTCAATGTCGGGAAGATCGGCGCTTGAATACCTATAAGGTGTATTAGGATTATTTTTCCCTTAATGGTTTTCCACCCTCCGACTACACTTCTTCTAAATTCAACCTTACTAATTACCAACACTTTAGCATAACTAATAAATATGCCTATATCTCAAATGGGTAGTAAGACGTGGTGCAAAAAACCTATGAAACAACACTAATAATATTATATATTAAAACTTTGTTACTTTTGCTATTTTATAGTTATTGATGATAGCTAATAAAAAGTAACAAATGCAGATCACACAAGGACGTACGAATTGGTGAAAGTAGATCTAGTAACTTTTTTAAGATGTCAGATGTCCATTCATAAGAAATTTATAGTTTAGTTTGTTAGTTTATACTGTACATTATTTTTCTTACAAAAGTTCGCGTCAAAACTATTTAAAATACATTTTGATGAAGCGCTTGACCATGGTGTTAAAACAAATGTTGCTAAAAGTGTGTTTAGAAATATTATTCCTTGAAATTATTTAATATTAAGATTATTTATTATTATTGACCTGGTTTTTGACAAGGACCCTCAGGCATATATCAGCCAACATAAGTACAGTAGAGTCCCGATTATCCGACCTAAACGGGATAGGATAACTGAAATGTCGGATAATACGGAACTACGGAGATGGGAGTGGGAACGAAATAAAGTAAAATTAAATTGAAGTGCATAATAGGTATGAAATAAGGTTAATTAGTAATTTTTATTATGTGATGCACTTGGCGACAAAGAAACAATGGGAATGGGGAAAATAGTATGCATGCGCACACTGTCAAAAAATGTAAATAGCATGTCATAAGCATATGTCGGATAAAACGGAATGTCGGATAGCTGGAACTCTACTGTACTTATATAAGTTTAGTAACTATGGTAGCTTTAAGAAGAGAATGTAAATAAAACATAAAAGCATTAAATTCAAGAGGGAGAACATTATTTCTTATTCGTCATCCCATTATGTTCATAAAGAAAAAAGGAGTGATCATTAAATTAGATAATTGACACGTCTGGAAAGCCGCACAAAAAAACACAACTAAAGTGTGGGCGTCCCTAGGCAGTAAAGTCAGTATTTTTAGCAGGATTTTTGAAAAGAAAAAAGGCGAAGTCGTTAAATTTCGTCACGTTTGAGTGTTAAAGAGATAGTTTGGTTAATAGGTTTGTGCCCTTGGGACCACAAAGCTCCGTGTCAAAGCTCACAAAACAATAACCCGAGCGCCGTTTGAGTGATACAACGCCGAAACGCCTCATTTAAAGTTTTAGGATGTGATATTATTATGTTTTGATTTTATCTTTTAAGTTTTAGGATTTAAAAATTGAGGGTTTTGTTGTTGTTTTTTCACTAATTACCCGTTCAGAGTATACGCATATGCACTTATTACTATGCATATGTGCTCAGGGACCAGAGTGGTTGAAGAGGGGAGTGTACCCTCCTTTTAGTGAAAAACCATCTAGATTAAACCCCCCTCTCAATTCTCTATTTCACATGAAAATGACTTGAAGGTCTCTACATAAGCTGACATTTACAATTCTGATTACATATCCGCAACTATCTGAGATATGAAATAGCTTATCATTGAAAAGCTGTAACAGTAAATATTTATTTGAAATATAATTTTATAAAACCAACCGTTTCTGAGATATTGGTAAATATATTTTTTCAAATTGAGGTCTGAGAAATGTACTGTTATGCTCTTTGTTGTACAGAGATGTTACTTCTTTTTATCAATATATTTCTGTAACAGTGTATATTATTTCATTTTATAACAAAGCATTATCTACAATTCATACACGAGAAAAAAAAGAGTACACTTTTTTTTATGGCTTCTAACAAAGATTAATATGAAATCAATAACAAATTGAAGAATAGGGAATATTTATATATTTATAAATTATGTGTGTTTAGGTAATAGATCATTTCCAAAATGTTAATATTTTCGATTCAATTAATTCAGTATTCGGTTCCCGGATTTCATTTCCGAATTTCACTTAATCACACAAACTAACCTAAGGCCATTTGGTCTCCATATGAAAATATGGCATCACTAGTTAAGAGCTATTCATATTAAAATTAAAATTTCAGAACTAACTAACCTGTTTATTAACCATTATATTATGATCAGCTATATTAATCTCATTGCATACATGTAGCTATAAAGATTTTTTTTAAACTTATATAGGGCCTAACTAGAACCACGAATTTAGCAATAGACTTTATAAAAAAAGTATTTTGTTACTTAGAGCCCGCCCGTCTCCTCCCGCGGATAGCACTTAACCTCTAATTCAATTTTCATGTAGAGAGGACTTTTTAAAGAATTCAAACATATATTTTTCGATCAACATTGATATAGAACGGGACCACCGCAGTTTTTATGACTTCAATACGTGAAAGTAGATATAGTAACTCTTATAGCTGTTAGATAAGATCCTTCCTATAAAAACTAGACTTCAGTTAAGGTAAAACGGCTCAAACTAAACGTCGCATCTTGGGGAAGTGTATTGTACTTTAAAAAAACCAACAATAATTTAGACGATTAAAATCCTTTAGGATTTCTTTAAAACAACAAATTTGAAAATCAACTATTTTAAAATAAAAAATTATCAAACTGATCCTAATACACTGTTGTATAACCAAGGATTCAGAAAGCTGCACTTTGATAAGTTTTCTGGTTGGAATTTTATATTATATTTAATTTCCAGTTTTATCACTCGTTGGATAACTTTGAGTGAAAAACTGTCGAAACAGAAGTACCAGTAATTAATAACCGATTCGATCCATTTATTGTGTATGTGTGCATTCTCACATAAAATATAGTGCACCCCTGCAAATTATCAATTATTACTTTAATTAAGTGGTAAATATTAAAGTTTTCTAATATTGGCTGTCGTCAAAAATATATTTTCAAATGAAAGAGTTAAAAGTGATCAGATGTTCTCCAAATCACAATAGGAATTAATTTACTAACCACGCAACACAAATAGTTACATCAATAAAAATTCAAACAATAATGCAATAAAATGTATAATAGCAGGTGTTGCATTAATAACTAATATGAGATTAGCATTTTTCAATGAACGTAATTTATTTCGGAGATGCGCTTGTCGATTATGTACAATACCTGAATTAATTTACATGGTGAGAGTTCAAAGCAATTTTAAAGAAACATTTTTTAAAACTTAAATTAACATTCAAAAGGATATACCAGTATTTTATTATGTATTACATGATTTAGTACTTTACGTCTTCATTATATAATTTTATTAGATAACTCCTGTTCTTTGACCTTTTGAAAGCTGAAAACAAAGCCTGAATAAAAAGTGAAGTGGGAGCCATGCATAATTCAAGAAGCTACCCTCAGATCTAGAGGCAATATACCGCATTATATACCTGTTGTAAAACTCATGTTACAATTTCACGATTTCCAATCATAAACATGTTACTTCCTTCTTTCATTTTTATTCTTTTGGGCTCCTTGACCCAATTCAGTAATAAATAGGCTTCCCGTTTTATCTCAGTTTTACAATTTCCTCAAGAAACAAAGAGAAATGAATAGTTTTCTTGGCGTCAAAATGGATGTTATACGCGTAGAAATCTATAAAGTTATATTCTACTGTAATTACCGATATTTCTGAGGTGTATCCCAGATCATTAAATATTCCAATTTTGTTTAATCTCCGGTATACTACAATTTTGACAATTTAGTTTAATTATTTGTTTTAAGCGTTTGAATAGCAATTAAAATTAATTTATAAGGCTATAAAAATATATTCTGCCACGTATCTATAATCAAGTTCTACTTTCAATAAAGGTGCATGTGTTCTCTGTTGTTTATTGTATTGAATCCACGCATCATTAAATCATAGGTATAATAAATATGTATGTGAGCAATTATAAAATGTTAATGAAAACTTATAATCTTAAATTTAAATTAGTGACAAGTCTCAGTAATTTATAATTTATAAGGAATGTTTTACAAATCGAATATAATAACTGTATACCCTATAGTTATAATAATTGTTTATGTTATCAGCTGAGGGAAATAAATCCCTGTGTGTCCGTATGGCATCTAATTAAGGGTCCTTTACGCAAAAAGGAATAACAGGACACTATAAGGGTGGGTGGGGAAGAGGGGTTTTACATATTTTTAAAGATCTAAATTTTATTGTGGTTTGAAGACATAAATGGAGGTAAAAACCTTTATGACCACACCACTTGCCAATAAAAGAAATACATAAAAAACAAATTAAAAATTATCTCAACATTGCAAATACTTTTTTTTTACATAGGCTAGAGCCAGAATTTTGGAACCTTAAAACAAAATCGGTAAATCATCTACAATATTATTTATATATTTGAATGACACATTGACATGGATATTTCAGATTGCTCAGTCGGTAAAACGATAGGTGCCTAGAGTAAAACAACAAGGGTTAGAATCCCTGTCGGGGTGGTACGTTCTTCTTTCGTTACCCGCTCCATACCCCGTGGGCAATTTGTCAGGATGGCCTTTGTGCAGGAAGGGATTGTCAGATAGGCTTTAAAATGATCAACCTGGAGTTTTGCTGAGTTTTTTTTTATAAACCATAGTACATTATGTGATGTAGTCAGTTATAATCAATTTAATTCAAAAAGAGTCGTCAGCCCAAGTCATTCATTCTGTAAAACAGTCCTGCTGTACGTTTATATCGGTGATCTAACTACCTTGAACTTCGGACAAGAGCTTACTCTAGTCCTGCCACGACGTCCCTCCACCCCTCTGTGTGCTACTGTCGTTGTTTTAACCCTTCATATGGTTTAAAAGTTTGTCTCTACTTCAACCTTTTTGCTTGGTTCCAAAACACTGATGTATTACTATATAAAAATTGAGCTGGTATTAATAACATCCTTGTTATATTATTATGAACTGTTTGGGTTTGGCTGGCTGACTCAGCTTTGCAACACAAAGAAGGAACACGGGTCTCCTAGGTTACATTAATATTGCCTAAAGGTTACTAGACACTGACTCCTCTATATTTACACAAACCTACCCGCTTATACGTTCAGTTAGATTGGCTCAAACTTTTACTTGCTTAAGGTCCTTGGCCCTGTCGAGTGCAAGTCTAAAACCTGTTTTTTGGGATGGTAGGCGGGAGGGTGAAAGGCGTGGTGTGGCTTCACAACCAACCAAAGTATTCTTCCGCGCCAATAAGAACAGATGGATCACGGAAACCGTATATGTCGCTAGCTACTGGACAGGTCTTGCGGAAAAATTATATGTTTGGAAATACCCGTTTTCTCGAGAACTAATGAAATGTTTATGTTAATATTTTTAACACCCCTTCTAAGATAATGTATCAATGTTTATTAGTTGTTACATTTTCTTATTTTTTGTTATGAAGCCGGCAGTTTCCTATTGAAAAATGCCAATTTTATCGATATTTGATCACTGTTAAAATTATAGAGGAGGTGTGTATATAAAAAGTATAACTTAATCAACATGCTTCTATTCTTGAACAAACCGTTTCCGAAAATAAAATTGCAAAACAATAAAAATTCTTGAAGATAGCCGTTTGTTCCCATGGCTCTTCATTTCCACGCTAAATGAAAAGGGCCAATCGTCCTAAGTAGTTTCCAGTTTCTTCTCGTAGAAGATTGCTTCTCAATAGTGGCGAGTTTTTATTAGATTCCAAGTTCGCCCAAGATAAATGGATGAAGAAGAGTTACTTTTGTCAGTTATTGGTTTGTGTTGTGTAAAGAAGTTAAAACAATCTAAGAAAAGTGGAAGGTGGGCCAAATCTTGGCTGCTAAAAGAAGATGAATTTTCACATACTAACCTAATTTGTGAATTGCGGAATAATCCAAATTATTTTTGTAACTATTTGCGTATGGATAAATAAAATTATCTATACACCAGCGTGTTATCTCTTCTACTGTCTGCGCATTTGCCTGGTTTGTGCAAAAAAACCAAACACGCTCAGTATTTGCGTCAACCTTCACTAAAAAATCAAACACAGACAGATTTGGCTTAAACCATATCTTTTGATTTGCGTAAACCACAAACTATCGTTTTAACGACACAAATGTTTGTACAAACCACTAGTTTGTGCAAATTAATTGAGCGTGCAAACCCGGTGTTAGTTAAACAATTATTTGTATCAATTTTAGCGTAGACACAACGTTAGATGTTTACCGGTTTATTAATTTCCAAATAAATTTAATAAAACACATTTGATACATATACTTTCTACTTACACACGAACCAAGACACCTTTATCCAAATATATATTTAAATTAGATTAAATATTTTTGAAAATAGAACTTGAAACAAAAATCGGAAAAAAAAAGAAGGTCTTAATGGACTTGGACAATAAAGTTGTTCAAAAGACCTCCATAGTAAGTTTCGCTTGGTTACAAAACAGAAGCTTTCAAAATCGTGTCAAACTGTATACCCCTCATCCTTTTTGTTATTTGGCCTGAAACCATCCAGTAATTGTGAAATCTCTCCTAGGCAACATCTAGGTATTTTTTAGAACACACGTATCATGAAGCAAACATAAGGTTTTCCATTTTATTGTTTTATGGGGGATTTTTTTTATCAATGTGTTCTAGTTACACGAATAGTATTTTACTTTCCTCGCGTGTTAGTGGCCCAGACATATAAGCCTTCTCCTTTCCTTGGGCCATGTATAGGACCAACTAGCACGAAGAAATAATCGTCTATAGCAACCAAGAACACACTTTTTCAGAGTATCTTCTGATATTTTGGACGTGGTGGACAAAATCTGACCGGAAACATCGGTTTACGCATTTACAGTTAAATTTTAGTTGGAGGACCCTTTTAGAAAATACAAATATATATTGTTTTCAGCCAAAATTAATAATATTTTGATATTTTACTAGTCTTATTTTATTGTTCAGGACAATATTGATCAAAAGTGACAGCTGCTGATAAGTTGATCTGACGTGTGAATATGTGAAATTAGAGCTAGTAATTTTTCTATCAGATAAGTAATTTTCAATGAAAATTGTAGGCCTACCGTAAGTTTAGGCCACTATGGCTGTATTTGTGAAGCTGTGGATGTTTCTAGAGAAAAACCAAGGCCAAATGTCTGCAAAGAGTCTCAAATTCTTATGAGTTCAATTTAATACAAGAGTTCATTTTACTAAAACTTTTTTTTTTATCAATTATCTATTAGAAAATAATATTTAACTGGGTTACCTTTCCATTCCGTGGTGGATAGGCAACAAAGTTAAAGTTATTGAAATATTAAGTTAACATTTCCCAGCATCAACTAGCCTTTCGGAACTTACTCATACAGTAATTCCTCGACCTTAAAGGTTAATTCTTTTCGAAGGTTTCCTAATGAATTGAGAAATCGCGGAAGTCCAATAGTTCTTAAATAGATTAGTTTTTTAAATGTATATGCTCGTTTCAAAGGATAATTAAAAATAAACAGTTTCTGCTTTTTAAAATAAAACATTGAGAAAATGGAACTAACACTCTATGTAGAAACAAATATATATTTTATTTATCTGAGGTATTTAACGTGCACTTTCTGAACCAATTTATTACATCAAAAGAGAATTTCTATGATCGAATACGAAAGTGTCTACCAATTTTGCCGGGAATGATATTTCCACATACCTTTCAAGGTTCTTTTACATACGACAAACAAAATGGGACCGACGGATTTACTTTCCCTCCGAGGAAGTAGTACAACGGATGTTTATCGTTTAAGAAAAATCCGTCGACCCGAGCTGGGTTTTAACCCACGAAAATTGGGTCCTGAGGCAAGCACTTTACCCCAAGACCACTGAGGTCGACTAGATACAAACAAAATAGTGGTCGGCACCATCATCTGTGGGTCAACTTACTAGGGATGCCATCGATTATGTTTAAAGTGCCGCTTGATAGGTGTCGTTTCTAGTCGTAAGTCGAAGTAACTCAACCAAGTAACGCGAATACGTGTGAATCGAAGACTTACATTAGGTTGAATTTAACCAACAAAGCATTTTACATAGTAGGATTATGATAGGAAAGCAACTTTAGAAAATAATAAGTAATAACATTTATAATTTCTGCGATAAAAATTAATATAATTTCATTTTACTATTTTAGAGATTTTGATAACCTACATAGTTTCTCAGCACCGCGTCCTACTACCCATTTGGGCTATACGCATAGTATTGATATTAGTTATGAAAAGTGACAGCCACAGGGATCACATGTCTTTATATATAAATATTTTAACAATGTTTTAATAACTTTTATCACGTTCAAAAAAGTGCATTCTTATCTAAATATGACTGTATGTGTACCTAAAGTTTGGCGAAACAAAACAAATGACAAATCTACTATTTACATGTAATAATAAGAACAGTTTCATTCATTCAAAACTCGAGTGTGTCACGCGATATTTAATTTTTAAGTCTTAGATAAAAGTACGACAAGAAAATGAAAGAAAATGTAAGTGTGAGAAGTGGGCGGAAAGAAAGGGAGGAAAAATAAATTAATGGGGGAGGGGGATAAAATCATGTTGAGAGTAATTTAACAGTGATGGATAAGGCAAACCTTCTCAACCATTCCAAGTTTTTCAGAATTATCACGTGATTTGTTGTAGGCGGATGGGAATGAACATTTATTAATTTCTGTTTTTATAAATAAATGGAATCATTCATGTCACGTTAGCGATGTATATATATTTATGTTTATAGCTATGTATATATAAAAATTAATATGGATCAGTTTACCAGAACGTTTGAATATGATCAATATTTATCAATATTTAGGGATTCAAATCTTGACCTACTTACTGTACCTTGTGTATTGATAATAGCAAATTCATACCTGCAAAAACACCTTGATCAATACATATGTTTACAAATGTTTGTAGACAACCGGCACCTACACGGCTATTAAAAAACGTAACAAGCAACCTTACTTTTAAATACTACTTTATTATTACTATAGCTGGAGTTTTAACTAAGGCTGCTCAATCAAAACTCAAATATAAAATAAACGCAATCAAAAAGTTCTTATTGCTTTAAGCATTTATCACAAAAAAAACTTTTTGGTCCAAATATATAAAATATTGCTCGATCCGAAACATTTAATTATTTTTTTCAGCCCCACGTCTTACTACTACTTGTTCAGGTTATATGCACATGTACTAATTACGCTAATGAGTTAGGGAGGGGAAAGGATAAATTTAGAGGTGTACTGGCACCAGTGGAAAATCATTTAGGAAAAAACCACGCTAAGTACACACGACCGGGATTCAAACCCCAATCACCCTGTCATCGGTGTTCTAGTCTATTGCGAGAGTGACGCCTTATACTATGCGGCCACTGAAACATATAACATTGCAGAAATTGAATAGGTCCTTTTTTTTTTAAAGGTTTCTATTCGAATACCGCAATACCCATGATGAATACTCAGTATTTTTGAGATTACCATGTGTAGAAATTTAAACTAAATATACCCACTGAAGAAATATTTGATTTATTCTGTCAAAAAGAATCTTTGCTATAAAAACTGTAAAAATACTTAACTTAACTCACGTTCCCTTCCACCCCACCTTAATAACAGTTACTAAAATGAGTACCGTATGAGTTAGTTCCAGTATAGGATTAAAGGCCAAATGGTCAAGTTAAAATAGAGCCTCGCTACGCTTGGTCAATGAAATCGACATGTTTCTGTGCCAACCTCATCACCAGCGATCTTAAAACATAGGGGGTCTTATAGCTTGCATGAATGTGACATGTGTGTCCATTTCATTCTCCTCCACACTGACAAACATTTTGTCACGTTAATTTATCCACACGCTGTGTAAGCCACAAAAAAGTCGTGGTTTTTTCAAATTGAATTGTTTTACATCCTTAACTATCATATTAATATAAAGGTATATATTGTAGGATAGGCTCCACATGTAAAACAATGCTTTGAATAAATTTTTCACTAACATAACGACGTTGGCTACTTTATGAATTTGAAGATTTTTAGGGAAGCGGGTTGTATCTTATCTTGACACATCTAAGCACTCTAAGAGCTACCACACTTAGAAACCAATGTACGAAATATAAAGTGAGGGAAGAAAATGAGCAGTTCATAGTGAAAGAATTCTTGTTTACTTGCTGAGGGCATTTCCCCTCTTCCACAAACGAGCATACACACTCACTTTACTATTTACCCCTGGACAGCATTGACTTGCATCTTAAAAAAAAAATTCTCTTGTTTCCTGTTCTAGCTAGACTTGTGCTCCCACGAAATTTATTAATCAACATCCTGGCAGTAAGATTCCCAAAGGGGATTTTCATAAATAAAACAAATAGCCATAGCTGTAAGCAATTAAAAAAATACTTCAAGATTTAGTATCATACGTGACGATGTAAGACTATTTTTAGAATTATTTAAGCGCTTAGGGTTTTTGTTTCAAAGGTATATCTTAATATAAACTTCCTCCAAGGGACATACATCACAAACATGTTCACGTACGCACATTCCTTAAAAAGCTAACGTCAGTCAACTTGATGTCCTGAAGTGTTTACTGTCCCTAATATACTTGGATCATTATCGCCGACTTGAGATATGTATTTTTGTTTTATTTTATAAATGACTAACGCAACTAAACAAATGATGGTTCCATGTTTGTCGGCTCTTCAACAGTTTTATCAAAATGTGAATTGAACATTAAATACAGAGAGATATCATCAAACACCTAGAATGCATATCACCTTCGAAGGAACTGCATGGCTGTGTCGGAAACTATGTCCAAGAGCCCTTGGATACCAAGTGCGCTTGAAAGTTGCGTTGACATTGACTAAGGTGGGGAGAAAGGGGCAGTATTTTTGCAATTTTCATAGCAAATCTTTTTTTTTGTGCCAAAAGGAGATAAAATATTGCTCCAATAGAAACGTAGAGTTTAATTTTCTTCACAAGATGATATCATCATTGGTTGAATATCTGTTATACGCATACTGGCATTAGATGATAAACTTTTTAAATGATTAGGTAGATTTGTCATTAAACTCTAGGACACCGTTGATGTATAATCAATAACTGTCAAGAAAGATAATCTCTATGGTTATACTAGATCATTATTTGATTTATTTTGACCAAAAATAATGTTTTGATGTAAAAGATGCAAAAACACAGCCCTTAATTCGCATTCCCTACACTATCACCCTAAATGGTAGAAGTCATGTTGGAAACACGTCTTTAAGAAGTAGCCACCAGGAAGGTTATACTATGTTATATAGAAAATTATACACCCTATGCACATTAGTGCATTAGGAACGTATTTGATTAAAGTGTGCAAGTAAAATGCACAAGTGTGTAGAGCGCATACAATTCAGACACAGCCCAGGTCTTATGGGGAAAACGTCTATAAAAGCTCTCTACCTCTCTGTTATCTGTTGCCAAATCTGATATATGTGATGTTTAACAAAGTTTTACTACCGTTTAGTTGTGACCTGAAGGTCAGTGTGCTGAGATGATAGGGAGCTATTGGCAACGTTGACGAACCATTGCTACAAATTTTATCTTAGATTAATATCAAGGGAAGTCTAACCACAATAAAACAAGTGAATGACAACGCTATTTCCCCATTAGCAGCCATGCAATTACCTCAGAGATGATATTTGATATAGAATCAGGGATGACACATACCTATCGATAAAGATCACCAAGGGGAGAGGTGAGCTAACGCTTGCTATATACTAAGGCCAGGTAGTGCAAAGCGTCAGGCTCGCGATAGTTTTAGATCACTTAGTGACAAGGAGGTTGAGGCTCGAATCGTGGCTGGACGAACTGGGACGCTGATTTACCTCATATAATTTATCGTTTTGGTTTGTCCAGCTATCTCTCTATACACTAATGCGGTCAAATTTATTCTAATTACCCTAATCACTACAGCATAGCTTAAGTGGCTAAGGTAATTTCGTGAATAAAAAAATAATAAAAACTAAGGTAATTAAAAAAATGACAAACCTAATTATTTAATTCTTAAAAAAAATTATTCACATTTAAATAAACCTAGTAAAGCCCTTTTCACCCCCTAACTTTCCAAGCTAGCTGTGCCTTAAAATCTTAACTTAAGGGTCAACATCGACAAAGATAAATGTTTTGGCAATAGGAACAGAAAAACGCCTATTCTTATCAAACAAACGAATACAAAATAAATACTATTCTTATTTGTTTCCATAATAATAATAATAATAATAATAATAATAGTAATACAAGTTTAGATAATTTAACTGTCGTTTCTTTGATGTGCTAAGATTTTAAATACATATTTATAAATTCTTCACCCTAAGGATGGTATCAAAACGCTAGTATGAGTGTTTTTTTTTTTAGTGCGAGTGTGGTGGCTAAATTCGATTATTAAGAGAAGTGCGTGTTCGTTTGAACAAAATATTACGCCGGCGAGTAAATGCCGGTCAACGCCTGTCATTGCTGCAACTCCACAGCTCAGAAGTGTTAGATGTGTTGCCTAGAGTGCGCCCACTTAGGAACATAAAGAATCAACTTTTATGATATATAATATATTGCGTGTTTTACTGCCTCTTAGAACAATCAGAATTTTTTCTAAACTAGTTTTTAAGGATGAGGAAGGCCAAATTTAAAATAAATACACACGCATTATCGTGGAAGATGATTTTGAAATAATTTAGGAAAAAGCATCCTTGTTACACTCATAAAGACTCGAATTCCAATCTACAGGCGGTCAGCAATACAATTTATTATGAGAGTGACGTAGTATACTTGTAGTTTTCAAACTTTCACCAGTCGCATACAATTTTTGTGACCATGGTCTAACCAGCGTGTACCCTCCAGATATTAATAAAACAAAGGACTATAAAGTAGAAAGGCATAAAAGGGTCCATGACAACTAGGTCAAAATCTGCGTTTATTTAGTTATCAGACTTGCTATTATGTTTATATAAATATTATTAATAAAGCTTTATGAAACCTGCGCGTAGCTCTGGGGTCCCACGTACTACACTATGGGGAACACTGTTTTAGACAGTGTTCCTACCAAAGTAGGTTGAGGAGCGTAATAATAATAATAATAATAATAATAGTAATAATAATAGTAGTAGTAATGGCGTAGCTGGGCTTCATCATTAGTAGCCCAGTGTGTGGAAATATTAGCCAGTACTAATGTACTGTTGCCCAGAGGATTCCCGAATGTACTAATCGTACATCCTTTTTGTGGAAGCTCTTTCCATGTCCCATTGAGATGAGGTAATGGTGACAGTGAGCTTGAGGGTGTGGAACCAGTAGAAACTCTTAAACCTAACTTAAGGTTAATAAAACAAACCCTGGTGTCCATGGGAATTATTCAGCTTTCGAGAAAAATCCCCCGGTACTAGCCGGGAATAGAGCCCAGGGCCTCTAGTTCAGCAGCCAGGAGAATTGACCATTATACCATGAGGCCGGTTACTTGAGGATAAATATCCTCAACAGAGTAATTTATGTGAATGGCAGTTCACAGGTTAGAAAATCTCCTAAAAATCTATCTTATCTTTATATTTTCTATTTTGAGCCTATTAAAAATAATGACATTGAGGGAGGTTAGATTTATGTTAAAACTATTTCGATCTCAGACCAGAGAAATTTCGTGTTAGGCGTCGTTATAAATGAACTAGTTCCACATTTTCATGATTTAAAAAAATAGACTCTTAGAGAAATACCTTTCACATCGATTTGGATGTGAATCATATTTTAAACTAGCCACTCTTTTGACCAAATGGGAATTTTGGACGCCTACAACGCGTTGAAGCCTACTATGTTTATGTATTTAAGATTTTTTCAGTGAGTTTTAAAGATATAACATTGAATGAAAAAAATAAATTAATCTAATTATAGTCTTACATTGACACATCATTATTTTTTTATATTAAGGTAGTTTTTTGTTTGCGTGTTTTTTAATCATCGTGGTTTATTCACGAAAATGGCCAGGAGGAATCTTCCTGTAAGAATGCAGATATAAAGAGTCTGTGGACGTATATATATATATAAAGGGGGGATCTTTTTTAAATTAAAGTCAATGCTGTCCAGGGGCAAACGTTAGAGTGAGAGTGTATACTAGTAAGCGGAAGAGGGTAAGTGCTATCAGCAGTTAAATAAAAGGCCTCACAAAATGAACTGCTAATTTTCTTTTCTCTCTCTTTCTATTTCGTACATTGGCATCTAAGTGTGACAATACTTAGAGTGCCTAGGTGCATCAATTTAAGATGCAACCCGCTAGATGAAATAGATTTGCGCTCACAAAGTAGGCAACGTGGTTAAGGAGATATTATGTTTTTGCCGCCAAGTCAGTGGGTGCTCAGACCACCCATGCCGCCGTTTGTGACAATATAAAGATAAGGCACACACTCTCACACATACGTGTTAAGGCTACCTTTTTTAACGTGAAGCCAATACTTAATATCACACCTCAGAGCAGTTCTAAAGCCGCGATTATCTTAAATCTCGGTAGCGCAATGCACGGATACATGTTTATGTTGCCAGGCACGCAATTTGTTTGCGTTTTGGTATATCTAGCTCTCCGTTTCTTACCACTTTCTTTGCCTGCCTTAAAATACTTCAAAAGTACTTTGAATTCTTTCCCATAATATTTATCATATAATGCAGAAACCTTTTGTGCGAGTACGTGTATATGATAATCTTCCGTTGGCAAATTGCTAGTACATTCTTACACCATTTTTTAGAAGATCACAATTTACGAAAGAATGAATTTAATATGATAGAAAAAATTAAATAAGTTTTCATCCAGTGTGAAGACCTATACCCAGATGAGGTGGACTGGAAAGAGCTGGCTCAAGATAGGAAAAGGTAGCGTACTTTATTAAGTGCAATTGCACTTTAGAGAAAATATCAGACACCTTAGTTCAGTCGGTAGTGTGTCTGTCTACTAAGCTAAGGGCTACGGGTTTGATCCCTGGCATGGCCGAAAAATGTTTCATTGTTGAAATATGGATTTCCCCTTTCACAGTGAAGAATTAATGGCTGGGGGTGGGATGTTATGTCAGTTCCAGATTAAACTTAGTTCATAAGCCGTGTGCTGATATAATCAGTCAGTTCAGAAAGTGCACGTTAAATAAATCAAATAAATGAAAAATGGAACTTTAAGAAATTGTATCAGAACCTAGATTTCTAATACTAGAATTTGCTACCGCGGCTTATACTGGATGTCAGTAATTTGAACTTATTCTGTATATAGGATTGTAGGCTCATTTATTTACTAGAAAATGTAAAAGAAATGTGTTGGACCGTTGACACTCTATCGGGGATTGCCATGGGCCAACACATACATGCAAAACAAATAAACTATCTATTTGTCACTAAAAAGGGAAATCTTGTGATTTGTGTAGTTTGATCTAATCCTCTAGAGTCTAGACAAGCGATTTTCAACATTTGTCATCTCACAGCACACAGAACGATGCCCTAAAATTTTCAAGGCACATCATCAATATTTTTAAATATAGATTTTATCATTAAAATAACAAGTATTAAGATTGTGTTACAAAGTTCAATAGCTAAAGTTCTATTAATTGTGCTATTTTTGAAAATATTGTTGAATATTGATTTAGAAAAAATATTTTTATTTCTCAAATATTTTCTCGCTACTTTTAGACCTTCCCCCAAACTCCCTTGGCACACCTGATGATCCTTGGTGGCACACTGGTTGAAAAACCCTGTTATAGACTATGGGCAACGTTTCAATAACGATTAATTAGAATATATATAAAATAATTATTTTATCCAGAATAATATCTCAACTTATTTGAAAACTGTAAGACCTAAATTAGATTACTACCATAAATTCAAAGAGAGTATATGGTTGGTTATGTGGCAAGTGTGAATTTTAATTCGTTTAGAGCTTGACTTGTGTCGTTATTCTATTTAACAACGAGGTTACAAACGCCCTCAGGTCACAATTAATTGAGTGGAAGGTGTACGTAAAATTATTCCAAGTATATTGCACCCTTAGGGTGGGTATGTCTTGCAGTGGAGAAGCGTCAAGTGTTACCATAGTAGCTCGTGAAAACTGTGTCTGTAAAATATTCGTGGACTAAATAAAACTTTGACTTGCTGTTATAGCCTATGTTAAGTACACTCGGGATAATGTAACTTGAGAAAACGATGTATCTATACCACAAGAAGGGTTAGTCCTATCGGTTGGTTTTGGTTTTCAGATACCGGTTTATTGCGGTGTTGGCGGAGTTACTTAGTGAATTTGAATCTATTTTGCGAAGCGGGTTTCATTGACGCTTTTAATCACTCTAACCACTAATTATGGTGATTATGTATTTGTTATTTTTAGAAAAAGAAGGTGACCTGGTGGTTTAGGGGTAAGGTGTCATACTTCTGTGTTGGGGGTCTGTGGTTCAATCCTCGGTTCCGACACAGATTTATAAGATTGTCAAACCCTTCCTTCACCTCTGACAAGACGTGTATTAATCACAACTTGTGAATGTGTGGAATGCCAGGCCTCCAC
>CABFWB010000270.1:16553-34053 GCA_902151455.1 Timema bartmani
GAGATAAGGACATTTTTTTTTTGTGGGTTTTACATCAAAACCTTTTTTGGGTCAAAATAAATCAAATAATTCTCCAGTAGAAACATAAAGTTTAATTTTCTTCACATAGTGGTATCAACATTTATTAAATATCTGTGGAGGGTGTCCTGGAATTTAATGACTTTTTTTTCTCTTCACCTTAAAGTTTCTCATCAAATGGTAACATCTTCATGAAAAATATTCAACAAATGTTGAGGTCACCATGTGAAGAAAATTAAGCTATACATTTCTACTGGAGAGATATATTTTGTTGTTTTTTTTACCAAAAAAAAAAAGGTGTTGCTATAAAAACTGCAAAAAAAAAAATACACTGACCTTTTCTCACGTTTTCATACACTCCCACCTTAAACGTTTCAGAGTCTCTTAAGGCCAAGAGTTTCCTAACATCTAATAGCCCAGGGCGTTTTATGTATTTGTTAACAATACATTTTACAAATATATAAAAAAAAATCCACCTTAGTAATTAAAGCCTTAGGCGTCGTAACTGTGAAGTCCCTCTGGCGGTTTGTATTGCTCCCTTTCTCCACAGGATATGAGCAAACCAGACATGTGGCTAATATAAGAATGTACACTCAATAGCGTAAAACATTGGAGGATACAAACGTGAGAGCTCAACAATTCTATTCTCTTTATAAAACCAAACTCTCTTCAACTAAATAGGATGAAGATAATGGAAAGTGGAGGAGGCTACATAATGATGACGCTGCAATCATCACTGGACACTATTAATTTGGTCAAATCTCTTATTTTACGATGGGCAGGACACGCAGCGAGACTGGAAGAATTTAGAACCACGTTAAAGGTACTGACTTGCAAACCCAATGGGAAGAGACCATTGGGAAGACCTAGATGCAGATGGGAGGATAACATTAGAATGGACCTGAAAGAGATGATAGGGTGTAATGAGGTGGTCTGGATATAACTAGCTCAAGGTAAGAATAGGGTCTGATGAGGTTGACTGGATAGAACTAGCTCAAGATGGGGATAGCGTGTATTGAGGTAGACTGGATAGGACTAGCTCAAGGTAAGGATAGGGTCTAATGAGGTGGACTAGAACTAGCTCAAGATGGGGATAGCGTGTATTGAGGTAGACTGGATAGGACTAGCTCAAGGTAAGGATAGGGTATAATGAGATGGACTAGATAGAACTAGCTCAAGGTAAGGATAGGGTGTAATGAGGTGGACTGGATAGAACTAGCTCAAGGTAAGGATAGGGTCTAATGAGGTGGACTGGATAGAACTAGCTCAAGATGGGGATAGCGTGTATTGGGGTAGACTGGATAGGACTAGCTCAAGGTAAGGATAGGGTGTAATTAGGTGGACTGGATAGAACTATCTCAAGGTAAGGATAGGGTCTAATGAGGTTGACTGGATAGAACTAGCTCTTACCCTGGATATGATACTTGAATACTTGACCCCGAAGCTTATACTCGATAAGGCAAGTTTGTTTTAATATTTTGCGTCTGTGAGTGTATCTGCTCATGAAAGGACACCGGTGTCCGCTTTGCTTCGTGACAGTGGTCTCAACTTTCTGCAGATATTAATGTTTTCGCTTTGGATTGTTCAGAACATGACAAAACAAAACAAAGGGTAGTTAAGTCGGAATTTTTTTTAAATGTCGCAAGCAACATAGATGATGTCATTATAGTACCAAGAAAGTTTATTTGCTAAGAAAGACATTCCTCGTTGAGTGTTCGGATTGCTCGTCATAAATCATTTTCTTGTTCTTTGTTGTTTTCTAAATTAACAAATGGAAATGTTATATTTTCTTAGCACTACTTTCTAAAAAAGTAAAAAAAAAATGACTACTTGGGGTAGATCCTGCCCATTGATACACATACACGTATAGTTATACTATCGTTATTTAGTAATCAAATACTAAGTCCTCAATTTACGCGGTTAATTAGCTTCAAGGATTTCCACGCAAGTTAAAAACCACGTAATTCTGATGATGCTTAAATATGATTGATATATTATTGGAATAAATGTTCGTTTATTAGGATAATTAAAGCTAAACATGCTCTCTCAAGAAAAATTTGAGAAACTGATTTAAGCTTAAGGTAAAAACAAACCAAATAGTGAAGCTACTACCAGCTATGCGTCAACTTACTAGAAATTCCATCTGTTTTAATATTTAAAGCTATGCTTGATAGATGGCGTTGCTAGTCATAAGACGAAGTACCGTGACCGCGTATCTACAAATAATCAAAAAGCTATAAACCGTGTAAGTCGATAACCTGTGTTGTTTTATTCGTTACTTCATTTTAAAACCCATTCGGGTTGTATACATATGAACTAGTTACGTTATTGTGTAAGCGATGAGAAAGGTTGAATTCAAAGAAAGTATACCCCATTTGCGTGGAAGTTGGGTGGAAAACCATTCAGGATAAGCCACCCCTCAGTACACCCAGATGGGATTCTAGCCCTGATTTTCCGACCATCGGCAGTCCAGTCTATTGCGAGAGGGACGCCTTAAATCATACGTCCACCGAAGTGAGTACTAAATTTTATACTATACGCTATATTTATTTTATAACAATTATTTTATTCTGAACTCATGAATTAATTCGTTGGGCTAGTGAGAGATTGCTTGTTTTAATGGATACCTTTTCTGGCTACATGTGTTTAATTCCACCGATGGGGCAGTGAAGAGGAAGGTATAGTTGAGAAAAAATGCACCCTCATTTCTTGATGGAAGTGTAAAACCATTTAGTAAAAAAAAAAAATCAATGCACACGCCCGGGATTTGAACCTCGGACACTCCATCACTGAGAAACCAGACTAGCAGAAATTGACGTCTCGTCCGCGTGTCCATCTATACCATTAATAGACCCAGATACCATATTGCCGTGGTCAGGTCGATCATTGGTCAAGGTCATCTGTGGCGTACTGTACTAGTTGTCGTGAAGAACACCGCGCCCAGTCAAGTTCGTGGAACCTGTTCCTTGTAGTTCGGCACCGTGCAGACTCTCGTACTCTAATTCCACAATCCTCCGCAAGGGTCGTTCAACTCGCACCCAATGCTTCAGACATTGCCCCTCGCCGTGCTACACATCCTACCACCCCTCCCGTCCTAAAAAGCTCGGAATATGCCTTGGACTATATTTAGATGATATTATACAAGCCTAGTTGTGTCTCAGAGAAAAGCCCCGGACTATGTTTAGATGATATTATACAAGTCTAGTTGTGTCTCAGAGAAAATTCTCGGACTATGTTTAGATGATATTATACAAGCCTAGTTGTGTCTCAGAGAAAAGCCTCTGTCTATGTTCAGATGATTGTATAAAAGTTTAGTTGTGTCCCAGAGAAAGTACAAGGACTATGTAATAAATCACTGTATATGCCAACATTTCGAATCACCTGAAACTTACCAACTTTCACAGATCATCTCATATAAATAATGTCCACTTAACTTTGATAGACTAGAATAGTGTAATCAAAAACAAGGTACCAAATCTAGTTTTGGTTTTGATGGCATGAAAAAAAGAAACAAAAAATAGTAAATGAGTCATAAAATCTGGGATGAACATTATTGAACTTTTCCACTACTTCTAGAAATGGTAGCTTGAACTTTCGAAGAAAAATAAACATATTAATGATTTGTTTGACTTCTACATTTCTAAACATTTTAGAAACTTAGTATACGGGATTTTAAAAACCACTGAGTTAAAAAAATTTTAACGAGCTCCCCCAAATAAATTTCCATCATATTTAAATTGGATATTTTAAGACAAATTAATAGTAGTTATACCAAATCCAGGAATACGAGATATCCCATTAAGTTTAATCAATCATATTGTTGTTTTGGTAATACTAACTCTGATAAACAACTTATATTATATTTTGACGTGATGTCATAACTTTTTTGTAAGACTTTCTTCCCCTTTGCCACGGATTTGTTCACCACTAGAGTTTCACTTTAATTTGAAATGGCCGTTTTTTATTCACAAGACATCAGGTAGTTGTTTCCTTTTCGTCGACCTCGATGGTCTTGGGGGTAAAGTGCTCGCCTCAGGACCCGATGTTCGTGGGTTCAATCCCAGTAGGGGGTTGAGCAATAAAAATCCGCAGAACAACTTCCTTTGTAGAGGGAAGTAAAGCCGTCGATCCCATGACGAGTGTGGCATGTAAGAGAATCCTGGAAGGTATGTGAAAATACCTTTCCCGACAAAATTGGTAGACTTTTTCTCTATCACTCATAGAAATTCTCTTGTTCTGATGTATTCAATTGGTTCAGAAAGTGCACGTTAAATAACTTAAATAAATAAATAAAGTCCCCTTTTTATTTTCTTGAGCCCCTCGGGTAGAGTAATTGTTGTGATCGTCAAAATTTGTAACTCGAGTTATTGATGGATGTAGAAGTTTCATGACCCCCTAAATCCAAAAAAGCATTAATTTTTTTGCAATGCCCTCTGTCTGTTACGGGAATAGAGCCGAAACTACCCTGATTTTGGTTGGAAGAACAGTAGAGAAAATCAAAAAATATTTTTTTGCGGCCAACATTGATAATATTTTTTAATATTATCTGTGTTATTTGATAGGTATTGATAATATCTATCAAAAGTAACATCTGCAGATGACACGACTTTATGTATGAATATATTAACATTGTTTTAGTAACTTTAGTAACTAACTTTTACTGTTCTTCCTACCAAAATCAGACTATATTTTACTGACTGACTGGCAGACGAATGACCGCTGTTGCGAATCTTAAATAGGATAGGGAGGGAGGGGGGAGATGCGGTGGGTTACGGGTGCAGGACTGTGAGGGTCGGATGGGCCAAACCATTTGGTGCCAGAGAGTTGGAATTTTACTTATTTTTAAAGCTATTGATATTTTATAAGTAACTAAACTTTAGAATATTATAATGAATTAAATAGAAAAATTACACTTAGACACGTGAATCAAACCCATTTGATAAATAGTATAAATAACTATAAAATTGAATTAATAATAATGTTGTCAAAGTTAAGTGGCGAAATATAGGTTTATGTTATTCAAAACAGGATCATTGTAATTCTGTAAAATAAATTGATTCACTCTGATTCGGCCGTATGGGTTCAATCCCATACAGAAATCACTGGAGTTAATATTTCAGATTCCTTCTCTACGCGAATGCCAGTGAACTCACTATAATTCCTCTACACCTTCTGTCCTTTTAGCTTAAACAGTTAAATATCCTAATAGTCGCAGCATACTTAAAGACTGTCCAAAAACACAGACCTAGTAAAAATTGAAACTAATTCTTTAAATCACATGTTTTAAATCTTAATCCTATGAATTATTCTATAGTATATTAGACCAGACTGTACATGTGTGTTTGATGTATTAAACAACAAAGTTGTCGGACATTTCACTTTCCGAATACGGACTAATGTAAGACATCGTTCTGGTTTTCGCAAGTTTCAGACCATCACGGAGGACGAAAAAGAAACTTTTTAACATATATCTTTAAGAACTAGAATATAGTAGTCTTCTTTAAACAAAAAAATAGGGGAATAAAGAATTATTAAGGTGATATTGTAGGGAGCGTGAGAAAAGGCCAGTGTTTTGGCAGTTTTTATATCAAAACTTTTTTGCTCAAAAGAACTTAATCGTTTCTCCTGTAGAAACATAGAATTTATTTTTTCTTCACATGGTGATATCAACTGTACTTGAATACCTGTCAAGGAATTCTTGGAATTTAATAAAAACTTTTTTTCTCTTAATTTAAAAACTTTGTTATCTAATCTTGCCATACTCTTGACAGATATCCAAGAAACTTTGATATTACCATGTGAAGAAAATTAAACTCTATGTTTCTACTGGAGAAATACTTTATTTATTTTGGACAAAAAGAGTTTAGTTAAAAAAAACTCTAAAAACACTGGCGTTTTCTCACATACCCTACACTCCCTGTTCTAAAATGAAGGGATGAGAAAATTATCTTATAGGAAATATACCCATATTAGAGTGGAGAGAGAGTTGAAAACTCATAGTTTTTTCTCTATGCATCCACGTCTTACTATCAGACCGGAATATCCACTTAAACTAATTGAGTAGGGATGAGGAAGCTAGAATTTAAAGGAAATGTAACAGAATTTTTATGGAAGGAGAATGGAAAGCCATTTATGGAAATAATGCTTCGGTGCTCAAATAGTCCAAACCAGAAGTTTTCAAACTTAATAGACAAAAGAAGCTCTTGCTTCAGAAAAAATACATGCTGGAGTCTTCATCAAAAAAGTTACACTAATATTATGAACATCCAATAGTAACAGTTAATTTCACAAGAATAAAAGTATAAAACAAACCGAAAACAAAACATTTTCTGGATGCACCGTTGGCAATTTGAAAAAAAAAAAAAGCTGTTCTAAGGCGTCACTCTAGCAATAAACGAAACTGCCGATGACATGGTGATCGGGGTTAGAATCCCGGTTGAGTGTACAGAGGGTTTTTTTTCTAAATAGTTTCACACTCTCCCTCCACGAAAATATAGGTACATTTCTTCTGAATTACCCGCCTCGGTGGCGTAGTTGGCTAACGCGCCAGTCGTGTTGAGCCAGACCACCAATGACGGGGAGATCGAGGTTCGAATCTCGGTCGGGTGAACAGGGGGTGGTTTTTCCTAAATGGTTTTCCACTCTCCCTCCATGAAAATGCGGGTTCATTTCCTCTAAATTCAACATTAATTAAGGTGCAGTGTAAAAAGATTATTTTTTGTCCTTAGCACTGCGTTTTACTGTCATTTCGGGCTATACAGATATGCTATTTTTATGCTCATGTGTTAGGAATAAGTAGGATTAAGTTTAGAAGAGGTGTACTCGTATTTGTGTGAAAGGAGAGTGGGTAATAACTTTTGTAAGAGAGAACAAAAAGTACAGCTGACCAAGATTCGATCCTCGACATTCCCGTCATCGGCTGTCCAGTAAATTGCGAGAGTGACGTCTTAGACCATTCGATCACTGAAGTTGGCTATAATTTTTGTCAGGAGTCTAAAAATATTAGTCATTAGAATACCCTGTAGTTGAACAATGGCGTCAAGAAGAGCCCATTTATATTCTTGGAATGACAGCTATTATAAGATGTAGTGATAACTCACTTTCACACACTTAATGTAATTGCTGGTTTAAGAAAGGGGCGGGTGATCATTTAGAAAGTTCTTCCAGCTTCCAGTAATTATAAGGAAATATAGACTTGTTTATTTTTATCTCCTCTTTTCCCTTATTTTTAGTTTTCCCATATCCTGGACGATGACGTGATGATGCTGTATTTACTAGTTGCATCCACAAGGGTTTTAGAGGCATTCAAATAACTTAAAATAACTAAATAAAGGCCTCGCTATTGGGAAATGCTACTTTAGCTGTCAACACCGAGTGACTTTGGATCGAGCTCCATCAGTCAAAATTTAGTTTTTCTTACTACACCGCGTTTTATACATAAATCACGCTAGTGTTATATGAATGATTAAGATAGGATTCTAGAGGAAATTTACTCTAATTTTCGTGGGGAGAGAGTGTGAGAAAATATTTAGGAAAAAACACCCTCACTGCATCTGACCGGGATTCGAAACCCAATTGCCCGGTCACTGTCAATCCGAATTATTAGTAGCTTACTATAAGCGTGATCTCAGGTGTTAGCACCCACAAAAACTTTACTTTACAACCATTACAGTGTCCAGCCTGTGGCCTGGGTCAATTTATTATTCAAGCCATATATTTTCCACTACTGTCTTGCTAAGCCTGTCGTAGTTTCATGTGCCTTATAATCTAAATTAAGACTAGGACAGGCACAACATCCAGTCCCCTGGCCGTTAATTCATCACTGTGAAAGTTCAAACCCACATTTCATCAATGAGAAAATTTTAGTTCATGCCGGGGATCGAGCCCGGGATCCTTGGCTCGGTGGACAAACACGTTACCGACTGAGCTTAGGTGTCGGATTCCCCAACAACTACTAGATTATTTGAGGTACTAACTGATATTGAAACAAGGTATCTCTTAGCCCTAGTTGAGCTCTCTGACCCCCTTACCACTTTGTCACGTCAACCAATCTTCCTGTTTGCGTCCAGGAAATTGTTTAAGTGCAACGATAGATATAGTATGGTCTATCTTGCTGTGAACAGACTATAGTTTCGATCACTTACCATTCTCGTCCTGAGGGGGTCCTTCTCTTTCTCTTAAAAAGACGGCTGTTCACTGACGTCTTGTTTGATACCCGCGAAGATAAAACATTGGAAGCAGAATATAAACTGGTCCACTCATCTGGGCACTTGGTGTCCGAGCACTTGGGGAACACTTGATTCATTCTAAGATTGCTTTCATATTATTTTAATAATTTGTTTTAACCTTCTTAGAAGTATTTCCTGATGACTTGTTTATCTACTCATTTTGTAATTTAAATATTGCCTAACGATACCATCAACTGTCAGTATCAACCAGATTTGCTTCTAAACAATAACATTAATTCCAAACAACAGGCACAATATATTTAATTAGTTCAGTGCCGAATAAGCTAGCTTAGTAAAATAAAAATATTTAAACCCAAAAAAGACGCAATCTCTGTTGATTGGTCAGTAACTAGATCGTTGAGGGGTAATAGACCAGCTCATAGTGATTAAATAAGTCAGTATTTTGTCTAGTTCGAGAGGCTCAGGAGTTCATAAGATTGGAAGCTCGATGCCATTACGCTTTAGGACTTAATGGTAGAGTCCAGATTTCGTGTCACTGATCTAGAGAATCACGATCAGTAGTAGGGTTAACTGACGCGCGTAGGAGCCGTGTACTAAAGCCACCATGCAACGGCTTGGGCGGGCGTCAGCGGAGACCTCGCGGGAATCGAACCTGGTCCTACTTCATTAACACAGGATGCTGACATGACGGTCTCACTTTTTTTTAACCTATCTCTTATTTTAGACAAGCCTGTTTTTTTAGCACCACGTCTTACTACCCGTTCGGGTAATACGTTTTTGTACTAATTACGTTTATGGTTTTAGGGATTATGAAGGTTATATTTAGAGGAAGTGTACACGCATTTGCGTGGAAGGAGAGCTGAAAACAATTTTGGTAAGGAAACCCTCAGTACACCCGACTGAAATTTTAATCTCGATCTCTCCGCCATCGGAAAGTCTAGTCTACTGCGAGAGTAGCGCTTTATATCATGCTGTCATGCGGGTTTGATTTAGTTACTTTCTTTAGTTACTTGTTTTAGTTACTTGCTTTAGTTACCATACACGTGTAAATCTGCCTGAAACAAAGTGTATATGCAAGCGAATAACATGAAGGAAGATAAGCAAGCGCTTGTACAATTAATAATTGTAATTGACTAGCGAAGTTTAGAAGATGAAAATTATCTTGAGGTTACCGGTGAAGCAGCATCAAACATCCTATTCGTTCGTCAAAAACTTGGAACTATATTAATTAAGTTGTGTAAATAAAAAAGCAAAATTTGTCACTGGACACCATGAAGAAAAAAACCTGTAACTGAACACGTCTCACTTGGGGCGGTCACAAATTTGACATCCGGTGTATGGCGCATGCGTTCTAGCGTGTGTAGCCTGCGGTTCGTCCGCGCGCGGTGTATGTTGGGGTAAGGGGGGGAATGTGGGTCATCTGGGTCAGGATCTGGGTCAGGTTATCGAGTTGGGGCGGGGCCGGGGTGTAACCACTTTCTTCGTCGGACCGCTTTGTCTGTCTTTGGAAAAGACTGCCCCCCTTTGCACAAACTTTTACTTTCTTTCTAATAGACAAGATCATCTGAGCGATGTTAATGGTAGCATCAATAACAGTTTAAGAAATATAATCATACACGGGAGAGAGAAAATGTTTTAACAGCTGGTGTTACCAGCAGAACGAATAGAGAATATCATGCTGGTCTCTTGAATCTAGAGACCCGGTTTCAATCCCAATCATATCCATATACATAATAAAAAGTCATTATTATATTTATTACCATGAACCCTCATTTAATTTTTTTTTTTCATGTATAAGATGATGGTGCATGGCAATTTATTTTATAGTCATAATAATCATTTTAGTTAAATATAGTTAAATTATTAATTAAATAATTGATAATCTTATTTATTAATAAGAATTTAATGTTAAATATTATTGTTATATATCATTAATATAAATGAAGAAGAGTTGCAGGAAATGATGGACCGGATAGTAGAGAGAGGGAGAAAATATGGCATAGAGATCAACATTGAGAAGTCAAAATTGACGGGGATTTCAAAAAATGAAGAGACCTTTAAAATCAATATCGGGAACCAGGAGTTGGAAATCCTTGAACAGTTCAAATACTGTACCTATGAAGTCTGCTAACAAAAGATGCCTACAGCACAAAGGCAATTAGGTCGAGGATCACCGTGGCCAACGAATCTTTTAGCAAGAAGAGGTTACTGCTGACCAGCAAGTTGAGTTTGAAATTGACTGACTGATTGATTGACTGACGAAATACTACATTTGGAGCATCGCACTGTATGGAGCAGAAACTTGGGACTCTTGGGAAGTTGGAAAAGAAATACTTGGAGATCCTTGAAATATGGTGCTGGAGCTGACTTGGGAAGATCAAGTGGACAGACAAGCTGACAAATGAAGACGTCCTAAGAAGAGTGGATGAGAATAAAACCATTATGTATGTGATTCTTCGGTACAAAGCAAACTGGATCGGACACATCCTTAGGAGGAACTGTCTTCTGCACATCATAGAATACAAGGTTGAGGGAAAGGGGCTGAGGAGCTTAGGAAGAAGGAGGATTCAAATATAGGTTGACTTGAAGGAAAGAAGAAAATTCTGGGATTTGAAGGAGGAGGCAGAGGACAGGCCGCACTGACGGTCTAAGTTTATTGACAAAAGGAATGGACCTGTCGTTAGACATATTACCTGATAATATTAATCTAATAAATTATATATATATAAATATAAATAATTTACCTGGTTAAAAAAAATTTAAATCATGTTATATATTTATATAAAATATATTACTACACATTAAATATTATTTGTCTTTAATTATATATATTATTTAATTGTGAGGTCAATTTTCAACATTGTGGTTCTCTACTATCCTTCCAGGCAAATTCCTGGATAGTTCCTCTCGCTACCCTCCCCCAGCCGCCTCCGCTCAAATTAACCAAATGATTCTAGCGTGTTCTACTAAACTGTCTGACTTTGAACCAAGAGATTTAAGACTTGTGTCCGAAACCCGATTTGATGCACTGTAAGTGATTTTACTACGAGAGTGGTTTTCCATCTTCTTTCCTTGTGATCGCTGGTGCATTTCCTCTTTGTTACCCCCATTACATCAATTGAATTATATTTTTTATGTTGGAAACTGTCAAAACATAAAAAAAAGTGTTAAATTTTTCCCTAAAAATATTTGTCTAGGTTTCAAGAAATGGACATTCCTGGGGGTTTCTAGTGCGTGAGACTTCCTGAGTGCTGTGAATCTCGAACAATCACTCACTCACTACCTGTACCAGAAACATCCGCTTCTTTATGACACGTTATCCTCAACGGATCACATCACTAACAGGTTTTGTTTTAAGTCAAGTCCGAACCACCGTAGCTTAAAAAAAAAGAATGGTCAATAATTCAACCAGTGAACTTTAAACTGTATCGAAAGATGGCGCGAGCTAAGGTGAATATTTTTACAGTTTTTATAACAAACTCCCATATTAAGTCAAAATAAATACAATATCGTTTCAGAAGACACGTTTAGTTTAATTTTCTACACATGTCAATCTCAATTTCTTGAACATCTGCTATGGGCAGGGCCCTGATTTTGATGACGTGCCATCTTTTTATTGCTCCATCACATAAAATTGCTCATGTGTACATAAACTCTACCCATGATACCATAGTCGCAGGTAATTTTTTGAGTGATTTTTAACCATCTTTGAGAAATTTTAGGGTATAGTAAGTATATTTTTTTAAATACTATCGTGATTTTATAATTGCATAATTTTTTTTCAACACTCATCTGTTGGTATGAGAAGAAAATATAGTAAATTAATTTTGTATCATCTCTATTTGACTGATTTAAAATACACATTCCTGGTGATACACTGCAACTAAGCTAAATTATTATTAGCACCGCGTCTTACTACCCGTTCGGGTTATACGCACTTACGCTAATGTGTAATGGTAGGGTGATTGTGAGATGAAATGAAGGATATACAGTTTAGCGTGGGATCCGAACCACGGTGGAGGCCTGGCATTCCACACACATTCACGAGTTGTGATTAATACACGTCTTTTCAGAGGTGAAGGAAGGGTTTGGCAATCAGATAAATCTGTGTCGGGACCGAGGATTGAACCCCGGACCCCCAGAACAGGAGTCTGACACCTTACCCCTAGACCGCCAGGTCACCGAACCAAGCTTAAGAGTTTTGCGTTGGGGAGGGGTTAGCTATCACTTATGAACCAGGTATTTGTAAATCAATGTTATATTAAGAATAATTCAAGAGTTTAATTGTTCAAGGCATCGTATGGTATTTTAATTTCCGTTTGTAAAGTGCGTGTTTGATTTAGTAATATGCATTCGTCACGAGTTTTTGTTCATATTTTTAGGTATTTAAAAAAAAATTGAAGTCAATTTTTAGAATTTTACGGGTCATTTTACAGGTCATAAAAATACGAACCCTGGTAATCAAAATAGTGGAATTCGACCATAATAAAGGATGAAAAATTTCTGTTTAAACTCCACGATGCACGTGACAATTATTCAAAAACCATATGAAATTGCTATGTCTAGTAAATCAATCTAAAGCTATCTATTGAATCAATATTTGATTTATTTTTGGTGAGACTTTTTTTTGTTATAAAAAACTATACAAATAAGTACCACATTTTCACCTCAATCTTTTTATTCTCATTTCTTCAATTTTGTATTTGTAGGTTTTTTCTAGCACCGTGATTTACTACCCGTTCGGGTTATACGTATATGTACAAACTACGTTAATATGTTAAGGATGAAAAAGGTTGAATTTATAGGAAGTGCACCTGCATTTTGCGTGGAGAGAGAATAGAAAACAATTTAGGAAGAAAAAAAGCTCATTAAAACTGACTGATATTCTAACCCCAATCCTCCCATCATCAGCAGACCAGTCTAACACGAATGTGACGCCTTAGACCATGCGGCCACCAAGGGAGGTTTTCCATTTATTGTATTTAGAAGTGTGTGATTAAAAAACAGATTCATTAGAACCTGGAATTACAATTGCAGTTTACTCCTGATAGCCTCTTTTGAGTTGAAACACTTAAGATTATTCTTACAATTAGCAACATATCCTAATAATATGAGAGTACTGCTGAAGATGAAGATATCGGGGTTCATAGCCTGGTAAGGTCTATTGAGGTTGGTTTTCCCCAAATGGTTTCCCAATCTTCTTACAAGTGAATGTTGGTAGATTACCTCTAAAATGCTTCCTTCTCTATCTCTACCTTGTTAGTGTAATTATCCTGTATGCATATAACCTGAACAGGCAGTAAGACTTAGTGAGAGTGAACATAAATTATTATTATTATTATTATTAAATTCAGTATAAGCGATTAATTTACTCTTTAATCAGAACAAATAAACACAATTTACTTTATTATTTAACCCAGGACTCAGAAGATGCCCAGTTGCCATAGTATTTATTAAATATTTATAGATATATTTCATAAAGGAGATCTAGTTTGATTCATAGCACTGGCTTGGAATGTCGATCGACTTATAATCGGGGCATATTCAATGTTTAGAGCATAAAAAAAATAATGGGCTCGTCCGGGATTTGAACCCGGGACCTCTCGCACCCAAAGCGAGAATCATACCCCTAGACCAACGAGCCGTGATAAAAGATTGGACGTTTATCTATATAAGAGGAAAAGTGAGTGAGAAATAGATAAAAATCTAGTGAAAGAAAGATAAGTAATGCGATATATACTGCACAGATGTATAGCTGTACGTACATCCACACGCCTATGCATGGATAAATGATATAAGATCTGGAATATTTATGTTAATGTTGTGTTGTCTTTGGTTACGTGTGTTGACGCAGTACTCGGCTGCGTTGCAGCTTGTACTCTTATGATGTTGGTTGTTCTTTGTCGGTCGCTTCTGGCAGAAGACGCCAGGATAATTCTAAACTTTTATAATAAATTTAAAGAGTATAAGGAAAACTTATGTATTTACCATCGGGGTATCTTTAATTTTTATAAAACTAAAAATAATGGGCTCGTCCGGGATTTGAACCCGGGACCTCTCGCACCCTAAGCGAGAATCATACCCCTAGACCAACGAGCCAATGAGTTTTAAAAATGATGCTATTGTATATATCTATCTATTTATCTATATAGATAAGGCATGATTAACCCGAGGCCAGTGGGTCGCTTGAGGCCCCAGAGACCCACCAGCTCAAATTTAAAGATTGGCAGAAATAGACAACAGATTAGGCTCTTGGATCTGATGTGAGTGCATGATAATTTCGACTAAGTTTCCAGGATCTTATGTATAATGTTACTTTTGATATTCATTAATGTATATATGTAGTTTTCAAAAATAAATAATTAATTACTCGTTCATGTTTTTATTATATCTGAGCATTAGACTTTATACATTTAATGTATGGCCCCCGGCACATTCCCCATGAACTTGAGCAGCCCTCAGTTTGGAAAAGGTTGGAGATGCTTGATCTTGATGGATATAGAAAGAGAGGGATATATATTTCCCCATCTCTCTCTATAATATATCCACACACACAGCTCCATGAAGAGAGAATATAGTGGTATTGCACCCTACCTAAAAGTCTGGGCAGAATATTTTATTCGTGACGCAACTCAAGGCGACTGACGAACAGGTTGATGGTGACCTTGTCAGAGACAGTTGAATTACGTCCATGAGGGAAACAGCCCTTTCTATGATGGCGATTCCTGTTCCTCAAGATTTTTTTTTTTTTTACATCGCGTCTTACTACCCATTCGGCTTATAAGCATATGCACAAATTACGCTAATGTTTTTGGAATGAAGGTGGTTACATTTATAAGAAGCATATCCAAACTTGCATGGAAGGAGAGTATAAAACCATTTAGGAAATATCGGCCATAAATACATCCAACCAAGATTCGAACTCCAATCTCCCAGTCATCGGCAGTCCAGTATATGAGAGTGACGTATTAGACCATTCGACCACCGAAACGGGTTTTAGGATACCTGGCCCAAGCATCTCCACGAGTTTCCCAGTAGGGTGGCACTAGGTGGCTTCTGACATTTTGTCAATCTATTCCTAAGGATATGATTTGGACCTCCGTCGCAGAGATTTACTTCACATTTATAGGGGAGCCAACTTCTCCCACCCTCTGGAGTTAAGATGAGGGTGTGTGTGTGTGTGTGTGTGTGTTAAGAATAAGGGAGGATCTTTCTTATTCCCTTTATGGAGGGATACTCGCAGTGACTCGTAGGAGCCCTATGTTTTTTTTAGCACCGCGTCTTACTATCCGTTAGGGCTATACGCCTATGTACTAATTACGCTAATGATTTTAAGGATTAGGAAGGAGTTATATTTAGAGGAAGTGTACACGCATTTGCGGGGAGGGAGAATGGAAACCCATTTTGTAAAAACCACCCTCAGTATACCCGATCAAGATTCGAACTCTTGATCTCCCCATCATTGGCAGTCCATTCTAACACCGCACGAGAGTAGCTCCTTAAACCACGTGGCCACCGAAGTGAGTGAGCCCTGGTTAGGGGATTTATATTCTTTATTGTGGCAGCCGAATGCTCAACAGATTAATATAAGAAATGAATTACTATAAGTATCTGACTTTGGAGAAGGATCATATCTAGATTTGATCCTTATCCTTGAGGTGGAAGTGTTGTTTTAGCTTAAGTTATGCTATAAATTTATTTTCGTGAAACGCTTTGTTGTCAAACGTATACGTGCAAATCACATGCAGCCCCAATTATATAGCGATGTTTTTATTTTATACCGAAGCGCCGTTAGATGAAACATATAGGCAACTTATCGTACACAAATGAGTTGAGTGAAACTAGTACTTGCGCCTTAATAAAAGGCGTGTAGTGCTGTATTAATAAACTAGACTTTAAATATTACATTCATAGTATTTTGTTTATTTATGTTAAGGGTGTATATTATGTAAAATTTTACTCTAGATACAGGCAAGAAAGCTGACAGTGAAACTAGCTCCTACTTAGAAGGTAGGAGTTCTATCCCAGACCGGGTGCTTTGAGGATTACAAATTATTGAAGGGCTTGTTTACAAGAACTAGCCATGTGCAAAACACACACACAAAATGAGAAAAAAAAGTCCTCGAATAATAAATATTTAGCTCAAGAGTAACAAATTAAATTTAGTTTTGAAAAATTGATGACTCGAATATCTTTTAGGAAACATGACATTTGTGAGTAATTTACTAGTAACCCAATTTTAAATTTACACAAGACTTGTTATTGCACCTATATATATTTATTTATAAAGTTAATTATACACTACCGGATTTGAAGAACTAAAATCCATAATACATGTCTTGTAAAATATAATTTTAACTACTCAACTAATTATGTTGTACACAGTATAACAATATTGTAAAGGTTTTTTTAAGTCCAACACACCACAATACATTGGCAAAAAGAAATATTTAGCCATATAATGGAAGTTTAATGGTTTTATCACCAAATCAATCGATGTTTTCTTCTACTAAAGTGATATTATACTGATACAAGAATTCAGGGCCAAAATCAACTATGGGAACTTCAAATATCTTAAAGGATTTTCTCTTAGATACTTTTTAACATGTTAGACATGCACAATGTATTATTGCACCAAATAAGTTGCCAATATATTTTTTAAGAAATAAGCCTATTTGTAGTACTGGTTTTCACAAAACATAATTATAATTATTATTGTTATTACTCTTCTGGTTATGAACCAATTAAACAGTTTTAAACTTAAAAAACAACTTATAATTCAATATGATATGCTATCTACAGAGAATTTAGAGAACCTGTTGAAGAAAGGTAGAAGAGAAACTGCGAGAAAGTAACACTTGAGAGCGCTACTGGTTTAGATTAACTGGCATCCTTAGTAGGTCCCACCATGTAGAAAACATTGCAAAAACAAGAAATAATAGAATAAATCTTATTGGTCCATTTCATTAAAATTAAACTAAGAAGTAGTATTACAAAATGACAAAATATATATACACGTTTTATTTACAGCTCGTATTTTAAAAAATCATGAAAGATTTGTTATTGGACGAGAACGCTAAGATGTACTTATTCTATTCAAGGGGTGTTTTAGTACCTATAAAACACCAATAAAAAATATATAATATAGTTAGGAAAAAAGCTAGAGCACCAACTTGCATCTAGTACAGAGAGCATTACACAGTCCATTTCAATATTACTAATTAGAATTATGGGATTTAAGTTTTATTCTAAATTTATATTATATAAAGAAAATTTACTTTTTAACATCACGG
>CABFWB010000270.1:35453-64059 GCA_902151455.1 Timema bartmani
GGGGGGCAGTTTCAAAGTTTAACCACTTCCAGTTCTACCATTTCGGATGCGTCATACGCCATAGTTTAAAATCAAGGTAAGAACTTATAGTGTAAACGGGAGTGTACAATGTACTCTACATACCTTTTTTCTACCTTAACTGGCAAAGTGTCGCAAGCTCATTATTGGGGGCGGGGGGTGTCCTACTAGAAAGTTGACGAAATATGACTACATCGTCGAGAACAAAAATATTTGAATACTTTTCTCATCAGACCAACTGACACGTCTCATTCCAAGGAACGCCCTTTGTTATCCGATACCAATCCGTTATTTGATATGTTAACGGAGCAAGTGTTATAATTGAGAATTATTGATAATGGATCTTTAAGGTAAATATTAAAATAATAATTAATATAAAACGATTTATAAAATTAATAAAACACCATATCTTATTTAAGTTTTATACGTTAATTTAAACCGTTTTACAGGGAGATAATCCAACAATTTAAAGGGGGGTCCATCCCCCCCCTCAAACCCTTACCTTTATACGCCCATGATAACCGGTTTCAGTTCTTGGTATTGTGGTTCTTGATTTTTTGCTATACAAGTTACATAGTTACATAATTATTTTTAAAACTATTATTATTAACGTTGCGACTACAGCTTTATGTGTGAACATAATTTTTTCTAAACGTTTAATTTAAAAATTAAGGATTTACGCAAATATAGCCAGACATTTTTGGGGAAGGTGTGTCTATATATATTATACATATTATATACTATTAATATAACATACTATGCAATTTATTTCTAAAATACATACATTTAGATAGATAAACTAAGAGTTAATACACACATATATATTCCAAATCTATATGGCTCGTTTGTCTAGGGGTATGACTCTCGCTTAGAGTGCGATAAGTCCCAGCTTCAAATCCTGAACGGGCCCTTATTTTAGGTATTTTCAAATTGAAGATGCCGTGATATTAATAACCAGATTTTCCTTCACTCCTTTAAATTCAGGATAAAGCTTGAACCACATTTTATTATAACGTTATAAATAGTTTCGATTAATTCTTTTTTTAGTTGTTAACATGAATAGTAATATTAAAATAGCCTATGTAATACTCTCTGTACTAGATGCAGGTTGGTGCTTGAGTTTTTTTAAAATTATCTTAAATAGGTTTTCAATGGTGCATTGTATTAGTAATAAACACGCCTTGGATTAAAAATATCTTAGCGTTCTCGTCCAAGGACGAATCTTTCAACTTATTCTTTTAATACGAGCTCCATATAAAATGTGTATATACATTTTGTCGTTTTGTCTGACTGCTTCTTAGTTTAATGTTGGTAAAATTGACTGTATTATCGTTTCTTTTTTTTTGGAAAGCGCTCTCCGTTGTGGGATCTACTAAGGATGCCAAAAATTCTAAACCAATAGCGCCCTCAAGTGGTCCATTCTACCTTTCTTCAACAGGTTCTCTAAATTTTCTGTAGAGAGCACAATCATATTGGATTATAAGTTTTTTTAATTTAAAACTGTTTAGTCCTTTCATAGCACAAAAAGTTAATTATAATAATAATACTCACATTTTGCGAAAACCAGTATTACACATTTTCCTAGAGATAAATAAATATTGGCGACTCGTTTGATGGAAAAGTATGTTGTGAGTATGACAAAAAGTATACGAGGAAAGATTCCTTTAGTATGTTTGGATTTTCTGGGTTTTTTTGTCATACATTCTTTATTCTTTTATTATGATAATAATATTAATATCAATTTAGTAGAAGATAATCTCGATTAATTTGGTGATAAAAATATGCAACTTCACAATATATTTTTACATAGTATGGCTAAACATTTATTTTCTACCATGTATTATTTTACTGTGATGTGTTGGGCCTAAAAAACTTTACAATATTAGTTTTCGTACAACGTATTCACGTGAGTAGTTAAAAATATGTTTCATAAGCCAGACATATTAATATATAGGTAGTAAAATATATATACACATATATAAGTATCTCCATGGATTTTAGACACAGCTTGTATACATATATATGTATGTTTGTATGTATATATACAAGCTGTGTCTAGAATCCATGGAGATATATATATGACTTGTGTATATATATATATATATCCATGGATTTTAGACATATATATACAAGCTGTGTCTAAAATCCATGGAGATACTTTATATATATGACTTGTATATATATACATGGATTTTAGACATATATACATACAAGCTGTGTCTAAAATCCATGGAGATACTTAATATATATATGACTTGTATATATATATATATACTGTATATCCATGGATTTTAGACATATATACATACAAGCTGTGTCTAAAATCCATGGAGATACTTTCTTTAATTCGTTTTAATCTGTCGAGTCACGCAGAGGGTTTTTATCATCTCCGTGACAGCCGCGTTCACGGTCACATAAGCTCTAATTTAGAAGTCACCGCGTGACAAGAAAAGCAGCGAAACAAGATCACGAAGTCCGGACCTCCAAAAGAAATAATATTATTAAAGGCCTCGTGTCGGCGGTGTGTCCCGAAGGGAAAATCTCTTGTAAATTTAGGAGTAAAATAAAATAATAAAAGAAACGAGACCTAGATCGGTCGGTCAGTGAAGAAAGTGTCCGGTCTTCCTCGTTCATTGACCTTCCTCCTCTGTGACTGGACTAACTCGCAGCCTACAGGCCCTTAAGGTCATTCGGCAGTAAAAGTTTTTATCATACAACTTTAACAAGTTTATAAATTACAAGCTATAAATGTGGTTCGATGATTTCAAATCATTACAGCTCACGAGTTGTAAGGGGGTCAAACTTGCTATTTTATGCTTTTCATGTACCATTGTTGGGGTAAAGTAGTTAATGTATGAGGCTGAAATCTAGCATAACCAAGAGATATTTACAATATGATAAAGAAAAATATTTCTTAATATGTAAGTAGTTAAAAAAAAATTAAGATTGCATCACATTTAATCACATATTGTTCTTTTTATATCTTGATAATTTTGTTTTATTTCATTTTGTAGTACACAATATCTTTATTTTTAGCCCCTCGTCTTACTACCCGTTTGTTTATGTACTAATTACTCTAATGATAATAATAATTAATCTTGTATCGATAATTAACACAGTCTAATTTTATAATTATTTGACTCAAATACAAGTTTGTACCATCAGATTATTTACACTCATTTTAATAATTGGAAGAAGTTACTTTTTATGTTTTAACTTTATTTTAATATGTTTCATGTTATATTTAATACTGTTATTTGTTTATTACATGTGTAAGCTAACTGAATAACAACCTACTCAATTATTTTAACCTTTCCATTTATCATCTTTCAACTGTCAATGTCTAAATATTTTAAACATTACAGAACATGTCTTCCTTTTCAACTTATTTTCAAACTATATACTAGTATATTTAATTATTCAACTAATAAATTAATTATTGTTGACATATTAATTTACCTATTATTATTTGTATAGTAATGCCCTTCACAATAACCTATAATCCTTATATCAAGCACTCATAAAAACTTTTAGAGTCTTCAACGATGTAGAGTATTAATAACTCCTATCTTGTCATTCCATTTTACACTATTCTTTTGCTTATCAGCTAATCCTATAATCTCTTACTACTTTAAATATTGCACCAGCAGATATTAATATTATTTCCTTGTTTTTTGCCAATTCATTTCAGAACATTACTATTTAACAATCTCAATGATGATTTCTTAGAAATATTATTGTACTTGTTTTATTTGATTTAATTCATGAATAAATTATCTTCATGTTGTTATTATTATTATTATTAATAATATTATTACTAGCACCACGTCTTACTACCCGTTCGGTTTGTACGCACTTACACTAATGTGCAATGGTAGGGTGATTGTGAGATGAAATGGAGGGCCTACAGTTTAGCGTGGAATCCGAACCACGGTGGAGACCTGGCATTCCTCACATTCACAAGTTGTGATCAATACACATCTTGTCATAGGTGAAGGAAGGGTTTGGCAATCAGATAAAATCTGTGCCTGGACCGAGGATTGAACCCCGGACCCCCAGCACAAAAGTCTGACACCTTACCCCTAGACCGCCAGGTCACCTTTCATGTTATTGCTCTTATTCTATCTTGTTTAATTGACCAAAGAAGTTGTTCCTATCAATTTAAGTAGTTGTACCATCCAACTAAGTTCCTTATATTATAAAAAAATAATCTAAAATTATGAAGGTTGAAGGTTGAATTCAGAGGAAGTATACCCACATTTGCGTGGAGGGAAAGTGGAAATCCCATTCAGGGAAAACCACCCTCAATACACTCGACCGGGATCAAACCTCAGTCTCCTTGTCATCGGCAGTCTAGTCTATTTCGAGAGTGACGACTTAGACAATACGGACACCGAAGTGGGTGTTATTTATAGTTAATTTGTTCTTTTAACCTAGATTAATTGGTTAATTTTATGAATGTGTATGAATTGATCATTGCTAATATAGATTTTAAATGTATATTTAATGAAATTTTTATGTTGACAGTACCGATTGTAGAGACAATAGAACATAATATGCCAGGCCGAGGCAGAGGGCCAGATAATCGCAACTAATGACACACGCAGTTAAAGCGGACGTCGGCTTCCTTATGTGGTCGGTGTTGCTGGAATGGGCTGAGACATTGCTGATTGTTATCTTTTACAAGCAACCCCCTACCCCCATATATGTTAAATTCCCCGATAAGATGTTATATACTTAAGAAATCTCAGCACTCCAATTCTTATTGTCGAATGATCTTAAAAGCACCACCTACTTGAAGGTAAATATCTTCAAACGATGGTATTTATTATAGAAATGGAGGTTCTTAGGCTTCGGTTATCTTATGATGTTCTGTTGTCACCCTGTCAAAACATGACTTTATTTGATAGAGGAAGGCTAAATCCAGGTTTATAACCTTTTACTTTAATCACAGAAATACAAATTTTCGCGTAAAGCATAGTTGATTTTATTTTTTACTTTTAACTCAAAATTTAAACTTTTTAACCAGTCAGAAATCTGCTGATAGTTTAGCCTACATTTTGTTGAAAATTATATTACAAATTTATCAAACAACTTATTAAATAACGCGGGATTTATACATTTTTGTAACGCCTTTCAGTGCTCTACCTTCTCCTGTGAGCCAAAGGATGGACCAGAGGAACACGGGTCAGATCCAGGTGGGTCCCAGATAAATTTATTATCTGTGTAAGAATCCGTCTTGTTTATCTGGTTTTTTAATTTATCTCTTTACTAAGGTTAGAATGTTTAGTAAGTTTGCAGCCTTTTCCCTGGACCACTTGGAGGATCTGTTTGGTTGAGAATCGATTTTAGATGATTTTTTTTTCAAAAAAATAACTAAAAAACTACAGTAATATTTGGCATGACTACAGAAATCCAGAGTCTAAATTTTATTTATGTAAACAAATTTCTTTATTCTTTTTTCTCTATTTGTATACGTTTTATATGTTTAAAATTATTAAATCAATTTTTTTACACCCTCATTTCATGGTACAAATTATTTAAATTATTATTATTAGTAGAAATGAACAAATTTTTAAATTGGTAAAATAAAAAAATCCCTCTTTTGGGGGGGAGAGGGAGCGCTACCTTAGTATATTTTTTCTTGCCCCTGACTTCTAAAATAATTTCCTATCGATTATTTTTGCCTACATACAAATGCTCCACCTTTGTATGGACATGTTTTATACCCGTATCGGTGAATACCAAGGGAAAGGCACTAGTCTCGTTTGGTCTGGTACACTGGTGACAGAGAGGTCAGGCTATGTATCCCGTCCTGGTGTACTGAAGTGATCTTTTCCTTAAATGGTTTGAAACTTTCCCCTCCAATCAAATGTTGGTACATTTCTTCTAAATGCTATCTACCTAATATTTATTCCAATGTGCTCAGAAAAAAAAAAGCAAAATGGTGTTAGTTACTGAATTTGAGTGTAATGTTTATCCAGTATAAACGGATACAATTATTTTGAAACTCTTAAAAATACACCACTAATAAATCTTACTCAAATAATTAATATTCTGGCAAACGTTACCAACACAAAATTAGTACTAAAATTTTGTAAAACTGTGAAATCAAAGGTCAGGTTTGATTTTAATTTAATTCAATCATTCCAATTAAATGCAGCCTTCAATTTTATATCGCTAATCTCACGGTTAAATTATTATTTTATTTGTTTAGTTTGATAAAAAAAATCCTAAATCCAGTATCAATTATTTTAATTCCTTGGTTATTGATTGTTTGAATTAGTTGTTCTGCCTTTCACCAATTTAAATGTACGTTACAGATTAAAAAAGTGTTTTCTTTTCTTTGTTGTAAATAAAGGTTATTGTTTTTAAAACAATGTGTGTTTATAAAATAAAAAGTCTGTTGAAAATGGTCCGCTGCTCTGAATATTTCAGTACATTTCTTTATCCTAGAGAATCCTATCACGTTCTATCATCTGATACTTTTTCTTTTATTTTAGTTTTATCTGCTAAGAAAGTGCATTCTAAACTTGTTTGAAATCATTTCACTTTCTTGGTAGCCTTGTCCTTGATAGAGGTCGATGGACACGAATCTGTGTTTTTTTTAATCTCCCTCTTGGCATTCGCCTCCAGTAAGTAAATGGGTTTTTTTCCTGATGGGGAAAGTTCTTTCTAACCTGACAATGATGGCCAAATAACATGAACACGACCTGCTTCAGCGGTCGATTGGTCCAAGGTGTCACTCTTGTAATATAATGGACTGCCAATGACCGGGTGTACTGAGAGGTTTTTTTTTCTAAACCTTTTCCACACTCTCCATGCAAATTCGGGTACACTTCCTCTAAATTCAACCGTCCTAATCCCTATCATATTAACGTAATTAGTACATATGCATACAACCAGAATAGGTAGTCAGAAAAAAAACACGTGTTCACATCTCAATACTTTAGTCAAATCTATAATTATTTTAAACAATTGCACTAAGCTATAATAATTAAGGAGCAATACTAAAGTCAAATTTTCTTACGAAAGAATAGAAGCATATATATCTACTTTCACATATTCATACGTCAATTTATGTTATCTACAGCTGTAACTTTAAATATAACACCAATAAGTAGTAAAATACCATAAGTTTTGTCCACAAAATAAAAGTTTGTGTTTCCTCAAAGGTCCTTTATATAAAAAATTTAAACTGTTTTTTTAATTGCTTAGCAATGTATAATTTGTATTATAACAACGCTATGTATTATTTAAACTAATTTGTAAAATACATTATTTTTGGTGATATATATATTTTTTTGTAAAGATTTGTATTAATTTGTAATTTTATTTTTTTCAATCACGTGTAGGCCTATATTTTTTCAAGGTTTTATTCTCAGCTCTGGCCGGTTCAGTAGGTCCTTAATATTTTCTAAAATATTTAATATGTTTTAAGAATAAAAATGTGTCGAGTCTGATGCTCTATACTGTGTGACCACAGGTACGAGGTTTAAGACTTTGGAACAAAATAAAATTAAATAATAAACTTTTCCTTTATCCACGTCTTACAATTTGTCTGGGCTAAACGCGTTTAGTGATATTAATGAATGAGATAATGATGAGGGAGAAGGTATAATTTAGTGTAATTGTACCCGAATCAGTGGGAAGTGAGAGTGAGAAACCATCTATAAAAACACCCTTGGCACACCAAGATGGGGTTCAAACTCTAAACTCCGCGTCATCGTCAAACTAGAAAATATTATTTTGACATTTAACCAGTGTACTCATCGGCGTGGATTATTATTACTATAATTATTATTACATAAACTTGAGCTTAAATTGGGTTACTAGCACCTTCCATTCTTTACTATCACGCGACGTATAAAATCCGTTCTAGCCTAGACTCGAACCAAAGAAGCATTTGGCTATGATATGCTCTCACCCTCTTCTTATGATTCATAATGACGATTGACGTTCTAAAAACTCGAATTAATGACATCTCGTCTCGAGGAAAGAAAGTGCAGCAACTTTCCTCACTTTCGTCCTCCACGCATGCGCGGCGCATGGTGGCTGCTGCCAACTGGAGCTGGTGGGTTTTCCCCCACTCCCTCTACGCTCTCCCAACCCGGTGATGTCTAGACTAGACGTGATCAAGTGGTTAGAGACAGCGAGTCTGCAGTCCAATTTTCATAGGAAGGGCCTTTTAAACAAACTTATTTTTAACGGCCAAAATGGATAATATTTCACTCTAATGATAATAATAATAATAATAATAATAATAATAATAATAATAATAATAATAGTTTTACATCTCAGCTCAGACGGGAGTGTGTTTGCCTATTGAGAAAAGGATCTTGTGTTCGATTTTCGGTCTGACTTAATAATTTATTATTTTTTAAAATGGGGTCTGGGTGTTGTGTCTGTTCTATATTTAAGTAATTTCACTAGTCTTATGCTGATATAATCCATCGATTCAGAATGTGAACGTTAAATAATTATTTTTTTTAATTCTTATTTTATAGATATTGATATAACCTATAAAAAGTGACAGCTACAGCTCACATGATTTGACGTATGAATATGTGAACGTAGACCAAGTAACATTTTTAGCTGTCAGATAAGGTTCTTCCTATGAATATTGTATTGCACAAATAGTGAAAGGTTTATATTCCTTTACAAAACTACAAAACTTTCTCCAGTCGCCATGTTATGCCCTTACCAATGTACTCCTACCAGTATTTCATAAAATAAAACTTGTTATCTTGTAACTATGAACGGTTATTCCAAAATATGTATCCTAAGCTAAACAAAGGAGAGACAAGTATAGAAATGCTTGGGAAAATCTGTAACAGCACCACAATGTCTGCATTCGTTTGTTAATTAAACTTAATTCTATAAAAAAAATATTTATGATAAATAATACTCAGTGGTACGTCGCTTACACCTAGAGGGTACAGGTACTTTGGTTAACACTGCCCTACAAATATCTTAAATATATATATATATATATATTTTTTTTTATATATATATATATAAAATATATAATATATATATAGATAGATATAGATATATTTTAATTTCAAAAACAAAATTAATTGAAACTTGAACACAATAAATAACGCCATAGTTATATTTGCTGACGGAAATATTGTTTTCGTAATCAAAATTAAGTGTTCAATTTTATATTTTATGATTTTTCGATGAAATTATATTTTACTCAAAACATTTTTTATGAAACTTATATCTTTTAAATCTATTTTTAAATTTAACAGTACTATAGTACTGTATCTTCTTCATATTATGTTGTAGGATATTAGGATGTCATGGAAAAGATCAGTGTACTACGTAAAATAATCGACAATCTTGTTAAAATAAAGAAACAGAATTATTTTTCTTTTATATAAAAACATTTATTTATAAAAACAATTATTTATGGCATATTTTAGTAAAAAAATTTACACAAAAATAAAATATTACAACAAAATTAACTTCAAAATGAAGTTAGCAACATGTCAGTTCAGATTTATCCAATATAATAATGAAGATGATCGGTGATAGTGAGTATGATGATTATGATAATAATAATAATAATGATCACGTTTGTTTGAGTATCATGACTATGATGATATTATGACCTAGATTATGTCATGGGTATGATTATATTTATGATAATTGGGGTGTAATGAGTATATAGGTGACAAAATAATTAGGTGTTATTATGTTGATATTTTTAATTATGTGGTTGTGTTTATGATTATGTGGATGTGTATGTGTTAATGATTGTGCAGATGTTGTGTGATCACGTCGATATTTTATGAGTATGCAGATGTTTTATGATCATGTGGATGTTGTGTGATTATGTGAATAGTTTATGACTATGCAGATATTTTATGATTATGTAAATTTGTTAGTGATTATTTTGATGTGTGTATATATATGATTATATGGATGTGTTAATGATTATGTGGATGTTGTGTGATCACGTCGATATTTTATGAGTATGCAGATGCTTTATGATTATGTGGATGTTGTGTGATTATGTGGATATTTTATGACTATGCAGATGTTTTATGATTATGTAGATGGTTTATGTTTATGTGGATGTGTTTATGATTATGTGGATATTTTTTTATTATGTGGATGCTTTTAATTATGAGGGTTATTCTCATGAGGATGTTATGCTTATGAGGCTATCATGATAATGAGAGAGTTATGAATATGCGAGTGTTATGACTATGGGCGTATTATGATATGGGAGTGTAGTGATTATGAGAGTATCATTACCATGGGGATGTTATGATTAAGAAAGTATCATGATTATGGACTTGTAGTGATCGTAATAGTGTAATAGATATGATAGTTTTTGGGGTGCTTTGATCATGGGGCTTCTATGATTATGATTGTACCATTATTATTAAAGTGTAATGCATGGTGATTTGCATAGTTAATTGATGAAATTGAGTGATGTATCTAACTAGATAATACTAAAAAATAGATGATTATTTTTTGTGAAACTTTCTGTTAGAGAGAAAGAAGAAAGCGAATGAAATATACTTTGAGATGGCGCTCGCCGAGGTAGTGAATTATCACTCGAATCAATGAATAATCAATATGATGGAGTTTGTTTCCAACCATGTCGGTCATTAAATTAACTTAAGTTAAGTGGCAAGTGGGATGCGATGATTAAAGGAACGGGGTGGTGAAATGTGTTGATGTGTGACATTTATCTGGAGTAACCCTTGCCAGCGCTGCTGTATCCGGCGTCCCCACTGTAGGAACTTCCTCCGGACGAGTAGTCGCCGATGTAGCTCGGGCTGCTGTAACTAGCGGACGGTGAGCTGTAACTGGCTGACGGGGTGCCGTAACTACCAGACGGTGAGCTGTAGCTCCCGCTCAGGCTCGCGCTACTGTAGCTGCTAGAAGGGGAGCTGTAACTGCTGGACGGAGAGCTGTAACTAGCGGATGGTGAACTGTAACTGCTAGAGGGAGAGCTGTAACCGTTGGAGGAGGAGCTGTAGCTGGTAGAAGGTGAGCTGTAACTGCTAGAAGGGGAGCTGTAGCCGCTGGACAGGGCACTATGACCGCCACCGGAGGAGTAACCACCAACGGAAGGAGCGGCGTAACTACTACCAGCAGAAGAATAGCCAGCGAGGCTGGCCGACGTGATACTGGGGGCGGAGTAACTCTGGCTGTATGAGGGGCTGAACCCTGATTGACCACCGCTGCTGTAACCGGACTGTCCTGACGACGAGGCGATGCTCGGGGTGGAGTAGTCGGAACCTCCTGAACTGTAGCCTCCTAGGCTGGAAGAAGAGTAGCTCCCCAAGCTAGGAGCAGAATAACTGCTGGAGGCACCACTACTGATGCTGGGTGCGGAAAACGATTGGGCGCTGGTGCCACCCCCGTGGAGGCCAAAGGTCACTGGCCCGAGCTTAGAACCGGAAGGCGCCGCGTAGGCCAAACCTCCTGAAGAACCCCCAAGACTCAAACCACCTCCGTAGCCGGCGAATCCAGAAGACAATCCATGGCCCCCACCGCCGCCGCCGCCGCTTTGAAGAATAAGAGCCTGGCCCAGTCCATGACCGCCCCCAAGACTAAGACCTCCCAAACCGTGACCACCCTGAATCAGTAGGGCCTGTCCAAGACCAGCCCCTCCGAGGGAGAGTCCGCCTCCGTGACCGAAACCCCCGGCGCCTCCAGAAAGTGCAATGGGTTGGAGGGCGCTAGCCGAACCGAGACCGCCGAAGTGGCCGAAACCCCCGGATGACCCGAAAGAGCCGAGACTGAGACCGTGGCCTCCTCCGCCGAGCCCACCGAAACCTCCGCCGAGGCTGAGGCCGCTCAGATCCAGTCCTCCTCCGTGGCCTCCTAGACTGAGACCACTGAGGCCTCCCCCGTGGCCTCCTAGACTGAGACCACTCAGGCCTCCTCCGTGGCCTCCTAGACTGAGACCACTTAGGCCGCCTCCGTATCCCCCGCCCCCATAGCCTCCACCAAAACCAAAACCGCCAACGGTCCTTTTGTCGATGTTGGCTTTGGAGGTGGCCTCTGGTTTCTCAGTGGTGGTGTCGGCGTGTTGATCTGCCAAGACGCACGCAGCAGTCAGGCCCAACACGATCTAAACACAAACAAAACAAAACTTAGAGGTCACAATAAAACAACGAGTACTAGTCAAATATGTAAAGATGCAATAGCTTTGAGACTTGTAAACTATAACTTGGTTTTATTACTTCTTCCTATAACCGCATCTTACTACCTATTCAAGCTTCACAAATATGTACTAATTACACTAATGGGGTAGGGGTGAGAAATGTTGAATTTAGAGGAAGTGTACCCTCTTGTGCGTGGAGGGAGGGTGGAAAATCATTTCAGGAAAAACACCCGATCGAGATTCGAACCCCGATCTCCCCGTCATCAACACTCTAGTCCATTGCGAGAATGAAGCCATGAGGCCACCGAAGTAGGTGATTTTCTTACGAATGGAGATTTGGAGCACCTTTTATAAAATACAAACTTTTTTTATCGTTGTCAATATTGACAAATTTTACCATATTATAAGTTTGGAGAAAACTAACGCCTGTGCATAAAGCCACACGCCGGTGGCTGTGATAGCTTATTGTTTGCCAATATTTTTCACACGTCCATCCTGAGCCCTGCCTTAAAATATGAGTGAGGAATGACGCTAAGCACAGGAATAATCTTGAATAGCTCCGTGATAGAGCATTGACGCGATTAGCCAACGGTATCGTGTTTAAATTCCGTTCCCAGGTGTCATTTTTCTATCATACGAATGTATTAGCAGTGTTATTTTAAAAGTATTGATATAATTTTTTTTAAATTAAAATTTACAGTTAAAGATAAAATAGCATAACATATGAATATGTAAAGTTTGATCTAATAACAGATTTTTTTCTAGCTGTCAAATAAGTCCATTCTTAATACAATTGAGGTACGTCTGCAATTTTTTTTAAACCTGCTGTTCCTTAAAATATCACACTATTTATATTTTCACTAAGAATTATATTCATCTTGGAATTGGACGTTAAGTAGAAAAATTTGAGTTTCTTAACTTTTACTGCCAAAATAAAAGTGCGCATTTGCGTAATGTATTATAGATCATTTTAGATACATGAATTTTAACATTTAAAAAAAAACAGAAAATGGATTTGTCATTTGATACCTAAAGAATAAAATAATTGTGTTTTTATATATGTAAAGTACTGGCAGAAATTAACTCCTACATTTACAATATTTGGAATATTTATGAACATATTTTGATTGGTAATATTTATTTTTTAAATAAACAATTTCTTACTGTTTATCAAATACATTTTATACTAAGATAGCTATTTATCTTTTCAATAAAAGCAATTCAAATATTTATTTTATTACTACAATCTTTTAATTTTCTAATATTAACTAAACAAAACATTTTTTAAATACAGCTACGACTTATTTTACAAATATTTTACTCATCACGGGAGCTTATTTAAAGGGGTACTCCATATCCTTGAAGATTAACTTCACCTTGCGGGGATACATTTTATCACTTTGTTCCTAAATATAGATACGTACTATAAACACATTCAGTACATTGAATGAGTAGCTAATAATAAATAACTGCATATAGTACGGTAAGTCTTGAAACCAAATGGTGGACGTAAGTTTTAATAAATATATATTATTTTGTTACATATTATTTTAATCTGATTTAAGTTTATACAAAATTTAAGTTCAGTCGGTTAAGTGGTTTTTGTGTGAAAGAGTAACAGACATATTCCCGCTTCGGTGGGCACATGGTCTAAGGCGCCACTATCGTAATAGACTAGACACTCGATGATGGGGAGATCGTGGTTCGATTCCGGTTGGTTGTACTAAGAGTGGTTTTTCCTAAATTGTTTCTCACGTTCTAACTCCACGAAAATGCAGGTACACTTCCTCTAAGCTCAACCTTACTCATCCCTAACCCAGGCAGGCAAAGAGGATACAAAGTTCATGGCCTGCATTATCGTCTAATTTCGACAACTATGTGATTACAAATATATAATTGAGTATTGATTCATTTATAAAATTATCGGTAGTCTTTTAAAATATACTCACTCAAAATAAATGCTTAAATATTTTTTAATGCCTAAAAATGACCCAAAAGGACGCAAATCAAGCTAATATGACCAAAAAATTAACAAAACCGACCTATAAATAAACATTTCCCCAACCAGATTATTATGAACTGAATGTATGCACACATGAGTGTATTATCTGTCATGAACCAAAAAAAGAAGTCAGATTTAGATAATAAGAAACATTTTTAACACAAAATTTACTAAAACAATGTTGATTTGAAACTGGCACTTTTTAACTATAACACCAATACTTATTTTATATAACTGCATATTACTTACTACCTGCTCAGGTTACACGCATATATAATAGCTACTTTACTGTAGTAGGGATGAGAAAGGAAGCATTTTAGAGGTAATTTAGCCGCATTTGCGTAGAAGAAGGTTGGGAAATCATTTAGGAAAAAACAACCCCAATAGACCCGGCCGGGATTCGAACCCCGATATCCCTGTCTTCAGCAGGCCAGTCAAACACGAGAGTGTGATGCCTCAGACCATTCAGTGGCTTTCAATACTTATTAAATAATAATAATAATAATAATAATAATAATAATAATAATATAGTAATAATAATAATAAAGTAAAATGTTATCAATGTTGAACGACAAAAAAAGTTTGTATTTTCAAAATTTCTTTCTTACCAGAATTCTACTATATATTTTAAAAATACTACATTCGAAGTTTTAGAATTAAAGCCGTGACATAGATCTTATAAGGTTTCAGGTTAAGACATTTAATGCAAAGGGAATAGTTATCACTGAAGAAAATTAAACTCTATATTTTTACTGGAGAGCTATTATATCTATTTTAATCAAAAAAAGTGTTGATATAAGAACTACAAAAACATTTCTCTTCACGCGCGTTTTTTATACTCCCCCCTAGTGACAATATAGATTATAAGCGACTCTAGCTAAGTGAAATGGAGGAGAAATATGAACTTTAAAATAAATTTATTTAACAATCCACCTGGAGAGAGACAGAAAAAACACTTCAGATGGACCTAGTTTGTATTGAACCCTGACCCACAGATACATGATCCATTAAATTATCAGAACGTCCATCATGTAGATATCTTGTCACTTTCAAATCTAAATAAGGGTAAGCTAATTTATTTAACTCAGCCTGGGGAAATATAGGCCTATAGGATGATTATATATAAAAATCTTGATTTGAATATGGTTTTAATTGATATACATTAAACTTGAAATTTTTAAACCAATTTATTTTAAGACACGACTTGCAAACCAACTTAAGTTTTTCCAAACACCAGGCCTCGGTCGAGAATTCATCACTGTGAATGGGGGTCCGGGGTTCAATCCTCGGTCCCGGCACAGATTTATCTGATTGCTAAACCCTTCCTTCAGCTCTGACAAGAAGTGTATTAATCACAGCTTGTGAATGTTTGGAATGCCAAACCTCCACCGTGGTTCGGATCCCACGTTAAACTGTAGGTCCTCCATTTCATCTCACAATCACCCTACCAATTATACATTAGCGTAAGTGCGTACAACCCGAACGGGTAGTAAGACAGGGTGCTAATAGTAATCACTGTGAAAGAGAAAGTCCCCTATTTTATTAATTAGTCATTTTTACCCTTGCAGGGAAGCGAATCCAGTACCATTAACTTGATAAGTATAAGCACTATCACCTGAGATAAGGTGTCGATCCTATCACTAAATAAATATGTTTTTTTTAAATCCCCATGTGATAGTACACTTACCAGAAACTTCATGTCGGTAAATGAATGCACACCACAAAAAATATGTTGTTTTTTACTGGATGATCTGTAGCTGTTGGTACAGATGCAAGTTATTGAATGATAGACCGGTAGGAGAAATGGCTGTATTTTATACCAAGGTTACTCTCTCTTGCAGGGGGGTGGGGAACATACCACCTAACGCTTTAATTTCCCCCACTCCCCACCACCCTCTTCTGAACATTTCGCCGTACCTTCCGAACGATTCCTTTTCTCCGCCATCCATACGTCGTCATCCAGAAAGCTTCCACTAGTCTAGGCCGACCTGTGAGATGGGCGTACGAATCTCCTCTCACTTTTCTTCATTATCGTCCGAGGTGTACAGGATGCCCGAAAAATCGCGAACGTCTTAAAAATAACTGATACTCTGATTTTTACGGAACTATCCAACAAAAGGAGAGCATTTTAAGAAATTCCAATTGCATCCGATTGGAACCCGGATTGATGGTCACGTAGACTAAGAGACACACACACGTATATATATATATATATATATATATATGTAAGTAGATAGATAGTAACCCTCTCTGGTGGCCGCATGATCTAAGGCGTCACTCTCACAATAGACTAGACTGCCGTTGTTGGAAAGATTGGTGTTTGAATCCCGGTCGTCTGTACTGAAGGTGGTTTTTCCTATAGAATTGTTCACTCTCCTTCCACGCAAATGTAGGTACACTTCCTATTAATTCACCCTTCCTCATCATATTAACGTAATTAGTAGGCCTACATATATGTACAAACCGAACGTGTAGTAAGACGCGGGGAAAAAAAAAGAATAGATAGTTGAGATTCGGACGTCCACCAATTGCCCTATGTGACCTGAACTAATATTGAGTTTTTAAAATTTTAATTTAGGATATTTAAAGTGCACATACTGAATTTAAGCCCACGACTTATAAAACAATTTATATTTAATAAAGACACAACACCTAACCTCCCTGCAGCCAATTCATCACTAGAAAGAGGAAACTCTGAATCGCACTAATTGGCCATCCTGGGAAATCGGGAGCCTTGCTTAGCTCGGCGGGCTGGCACGCTACCAATAGTTGGGGTGTCGGACAACAGCTTGTCTTTTTGTAAGACCACATAATACCACCCGTTCAGTTTATATATAGGCTTATGTACTAATTACACTGATGTTTTAAGGCATTAGGAAGATCATATTGGATTAAGTGTACCCACATTTGCGTGAAGAGAGAGCGGAAAACCATTTTGGAAAAACTACCCTCCCTACACCCGACCGAGATTCTAATCTTGATCTCCCCGTCATTGGCAGTCTAGTCTAATACGAGAGTAGCGCGTTAGACGATGCGGCCACCGAAGCGGGTTATGTTCTAATCACATTAATGTGTTAGGGATTAGGAATGTTGGATTTAGATGAAGTGTACCCGCATTTGTGCAAAGGAAGAGTGGAAAATCACACTGCTTGTTAATCGTGTACTGAGAGAAAAGTTGACTTTTGAGATTACTATAAATACAGTCCTAAATGTCAAGCTCGTCTAGTATGGTTTGCCTCTGCCGAGTAGGTCTGGGTTTCAGTCCCAGGAGGGGTATTCTTTAGGTGGTTTTTCCTAAGTGCTTTCCCAATATCTCCTTAAGATGTGAGTGTAGGAAGTGCGAGTTAATGCCAGTATTTTGTCAGTTTTTATAGCAAAACATTTTTTTGGTCAAATAAAATAAAATATTGTTCCAGTCGGAACATATCGTTTTAATTTACCAACATTTTTTGAATATATGTGGTGAGCATAGTGGTATTAAATGATAAATTTTTCTAACTAAGAGAAAAAGTTTTCATTAAATTCCAGGTGACAGATAGAACATCACTGAAAACTACAAGCTGGAATATTTTATTAACAATCACACACCATTTCCATGATGTCTTCTTGTTTTACCAATAGTTTCTATCATAGGTGGTATTTGATTTGTACTGAATTTAATACTGATTTAAGTACGGACACATCGCCTTTGTTTACAGGGGATAAAATATTGACTATTTGTGTCCTGGGCTGGCCTATAACCAAGAGATTACAATTCCTGTCGCCAGAGTTAATCTTTTAGTTTGTTGGTAACCGGCATTGATTTTATTAACCTGTTTGACCAATGAGTCGTTAAAGATTTATTATAAAGGATTAGGAATGAGGATGCTCCTGTACTTCGGTGTGTAACAGCTCCGACTCCCTGCAGAGCTGAGGCCAATTTTGATCAAGGTTGTTCAAGAACAGAAACCAAATGCGATTGGTTCCTAAAAGAGGGTTTGGAAGTGAAAAATAAAAATATATATTTGTTAGTAAAAAAAACTACATGGCTTCAGCCCGCAATCAAGCCATACCTACCGAATTGAGATGTTAGTTCCAACATTTGCTGATAGAGGGTGTCATGTGGTCAGCACAACGAACTTCCCGGTCGTAAATCTCAGTTTTCTAGACCAAAGCCGCTAATTTTTTTCGTTCAAGTAACTCCTCATTTATCCTCACGAAGCTGAGCTGACCCCGTTTCAAACCCACTGCTTCACAGAAAATCTGGAGGTGCCGGGGATCGAGCCCGGTTGGGGGTCGTATATATTACAAGGTCCTTTAGACGGCATGTCGCAATTCGTACCTCCCATCAGTTCATCGGTCGCAGTTAGTTTACAACCCCGCATTTGCTTAAGAAGAGGATTGGAAAATCTCAGTGAAAAGCACTCCCTACCAACCGGGATTCGAATCAAGTGAAATCTTGACTTTCCCGGTAGGAACATCAAGTACGGTGGTCACACTGACTAGGGCGTCGCTCTCGCAATACACTGGATTGCTGATGGTAAGGGGTTCGATATTCCAATCTCGGCTGCGTGTACTAAATGACTGTCAACTTACGCGTGAATGTGGATACATTTATTCTGAAATTCTACCTTATCAGTATAAATATTCGGAACGCCCAAACGGGTTAATAAGACTCGGTAGAAAACAAAACAAAAATCAGTATCGGGAATGCAAACCAATGTTGGTTGTCCTACGATTCAACAAATCCAAGTCCTGAGAAGAGATATGAACCCCGACCTTTTCGTCATCGTCATACCAAACAAGAAGAACGAAAGCTTCACAGATATTCATTTGTACTTTATTTTCCCTCAAGTTTTCTGTCTCTCAGCTTCGGCTCCTCAAAATATAAATTAGTTTTTTCACTCTCTTGTACTTCTATCCTTTATTTCTCTGCCAAAGTAATTTATTTCCCCCCCTGTCTCTTTGGCACCCCTGCGCTCTCTGTCTCGCCGTGTATTCGGAGCTGTAGTGGGAGAAAGTTGGTGGTACCATTTGTCTTGAAGAGGCGGTCGTCAAATGTGTCAGAGCTCTACGACGCGTGGTCAAACTGGACAAACGTGTAAAAAATAATAGTTAATAAACCAGTTAGAATATCATTTCCACACTGACACACACACACACACACACACACACATACACACACACCGAATTACAGACCAGAAACTAAGGTGTGTTCCCACGAATATATGATAGCTTTGGAGTAACAGGAAAAATTTTAGTCAAACGATTTAAAGTGAGAATGTAGGTAACGCGAGAAAAGGTCGGTATTTTTTTGCAATTTTTGTAAGAAAACAAAGAGTGTAATTTTCTTCACATGGTGACTGAAACATTTCCGTAATATCTTTCAAGGGTGTTTCTGGAATTTAATGACAACTTTTTGTCTTCATTTAAAAAGTTTCTCGTCTAATTCTGCTATGTTCATGACATATATTCGCCAACTGTTTATCACCACGTGAAGAAAATTAATCTATATGTTTCTACTAGAGCAATATTTAATTTATTTTGGCCAAAAGATGTTTTGCTATAAAAATTGCATAAGTACCGACCTTTTCTCTCGTTAACTACATCCTTAACTTAACGGGTTTGACTTTGACCCTAATATCAAGAGTTCTAATCCGGTCAGAGTGTACGTTTTCTTTTTCTATATAAATGTTGCTCCATTCCATTTTCCAGGCGAATACTTGTGCATTTCTATTACATTTACATTCCTTATCTTCCCGGCGATTCTGCCTCTCCACCTACCGAGTCTTAATACCCATTTGGAACAGACATAAATAAAGTATATTTTAGAAGAAATGTATCTGCATTTGCGTGAAGGAAAAGTTGGGAAATATTTGGGGGAAAAAACTGCTCTCAGGACACCCAACCAGGATTCGAACCCCGATATCTCCGTCGCCGGTAATCCAGTATAAAGAGAGGATGACGTGTTAGACCATGCGATCATCGATATGAGTCTCATCCAATTAAATCGGCTAGTACTGGGATCAACATGTGTGGCTAATAGGACGCGGAGCACCAACGTAAAATTAGTTAAAATAGTTAAAATAGTTAAAATAAAGGTTAACTTTCTCAACGGACCTTTCACGTCTCTATCCCAACTAGCGTAGTTAAATCGGGTATTAAAACGTGACAATTTTTTTTAAACTAAGCTACCATCTTTTTAATAAGCCAATACTCTTCATTATCATCCTTGTTTTTTGCTTTTTGTGAGTTCGATTCATCAATTTAGGCTTATTTTAATTTGATCCATTCTCTTATTATTCTACCCGCTTCGGTGGCCGCATGGTCTAAGGCGTCACTCTTGTAATAGTCTGGACTGTCAATGATGGGCAGATCGAGGATTGAATCCCAGTCGGGTGCATTGAGGTTCTTTTCCAAAAATGTTTTCCATCCTCCCTCTACGCAAATGCGGGTAAACTTTCTCTAAAATTCAACCTTCCTCATTCCTAGAAAATTAATGTAATTAGTACATAGGCGTATAACCCGAACGGGTACCAAGACGCCGTGATAAAAATGTATAGTCTATTATTTTATCATTCGGTTTTCGTTTTGAGCTAAACGTGCCGGTAGAATGAACTAGTTCTTTTCCTGAGGTATGTAAACTGGAATAATATTCCAGCTGAGTCACTGCAGTTCATCACAGGGATTATTGGCACTGAAAGTAAAATGTTCTACGCCGTACTCGTGTTGAGATGCGACAAGAATTTAAATGGTAAAAAGAAAGTAAGATTTTGTAAATAATAACCACAAACGTTGTTTACACAATGAATTATTGACTCTTATCATGATAGATGACAGCCTCTGTGGTCTAAGGGTCAGAGTTTCTGTCTGCAGATCAAGAGGTCCCGGGTTCGATCCCAAGTGCTTCCAGATTCTTCTGTGAAGCAATGGGTCTGGAACGAGGTCAACTCAGCCTAGTGAGGACAATTGAGAAGTTTCTTGAATGAAAAAAGTAGCGGCTTCGGTCTAGATAACTGAGATTAACGGCCGGAGGGTTCGTTATGATTACTACATGAAACCCTCTCTCGGCGCAATTTCCCAAACAGACGGTGATTCCTCGGTAAGTTTGGCTCGATTGTGAACTAACGCTATGGATAGCTTTTTACCATTATAGATACTATACTCATCTCTTAAATCATAAAAAGTTTGTGACGATGATTTTTTTTACCAGTCCTTTTTACTAACGCTGGTCGGTTTGTACGTTAATACCGGCTTCTGTGTCCTAACGGTCTAAATTTTATTATTATTATTATTATTATTATTATTATTATTATTATTATCACCGCGTCTTACTACCCGTTCCGGTTTTACGCACTTACGCTAATGTGTAATGGTAGGGTGATTGTGAGATGAAATGGAGGACCTACAGTCTAACGTGGGATCCGAACCACGGTGGAGGCCTGGCATTCCACACATTCACAAGTTGTGATTAATACACGTCTTGTCAGAGGTGAAGGAAGGGTTTGGCAATCAGAAAAATCTGTGCCGGGACCGAAGATTGAACCCCAGACCCGCAGCACAGAAGTCTGACACCTTACCCCTAGACCGTCAGCTCACCAACGGTCTAAAACTTCACTATCGTGTTACTCGCCTGCTAATGACAGGGAGATAGGGGTTCGAATCCTGGTTGGTTTTATTGAGGGTGTTTTTATCTAAATGGTTTACCCCTCTCCTTCCACGCACATCCGGGGAGATTATCTCTAAAATGCTTCCTTATTCATCCCTACCCCATTAGAGTAATCATCTCATGTGTGGATGGCCTGAAAATGAAGAAGGACGTGGTGATAAATGAATAAAACTACCAATCATAAGCAATGTAATCCACTTCAACTTAAACCCGATTTTTATAGAAAGCCCACTTTCATCCACCAACATTGAATGATAGTCACTAAAAACTTGGAATTCTAGAAATGGGTCTTATTTGATTTATTAATTATAAAGTTCATCTACAAAGTTATCAAAAGCCCCCAATAATACTCCGTTATGGATTACTCTATAATTTATATTTACATAACTAAGTACGTGGACTGTGAGTGCAAACACAGTTGTAATAATTTGTTTTCGCCGTTGTGGCAATACGAGTTACCAGTTTTCAAATAATAACATGCTACCTACTGAAATCACACTTTTAGCTACCACAGAAAACTACCGCACAGGTTAGGCACCTTTTGCCTGAAGACCAACAAGGAAACCACGATATTAAAAAAACAAAAACACAGCGCAAACAAATACTTGAGGTTCTGTCTACCAAAGCATGTGATATTTGTGACCGCATCACTTAAATATTTTTTTTTCTCTTTCTTAGATGAATGTGGTTTTACTTTAGTTTCTATTTAAAGATGGTGTGTTTTATCCATCTCACGGTTGATTAACAGGAATATTAAATACGCTAGAACAAGAAAACTTATCAAAACTAGATTTTAATTTATTTTGTCTGCGTTCTTCATTGACAAAAGCGAAATTGGTATCGGTTTAGTAGGTTTTCTTGACTCATAATCTGACTGGATGGATAAAAAAAAATTAAGTTTTTTCATTTTAAAATAATAAATCTTCTATGTGTTGAATTTTTAATTTTACTCGACCTCTCGGAAAGAGAATTATTGTGAAAAGAAAAATATAGGTCAAGATTTTAATAATTGTCGACGTTTCATGACTCCCTGAAACAGAAAAATTGTTTTCGTGATGCCATCTGTCTGTATGTCTGTCTGTATTTCTGACTAGAGCTGAAACCATCTCACCGATTGGTCTTAAATTTGGTATCAAGAGTGTTTCATAATTTTTCTCCGAGGAGTTTTCGAAGCTAGGTATAAAATTAAGGGTAGTTTACTGAAGGGCAAAAGAAGATCAAAATCGATTTTCTTAGAATACGTTCAAACAGTTTTGATTAAATTTTGTATCTAGGCACTGTTTAACATTACAAAAAAAAAATGACATTCATGTTTTCCCATGAAAATGACTTTGAGGGTACTTTACATGAGTGGAAATTTCCAATTTTGATATCTCAGCATCTATTTGAATACGAAATAGCTTATAATTGTAAAATTGTACTGCTATTAAAAATAAAATGTTTTAGTAAATGTCTATATTTTAAGATAAGATAAATAAAGTCTGTGTGGTGCATCAAACCATAAAGATGGTAGAACGGTTTCTTGTTCTCATTTCCACTGTTTTCTGATGAAGTAAGTTTATAAAAAGGCCTTAGGTTTACACTAAAAGACCTTAGTTTTACTTTTTAAACACGGATTTACATCAGTACACGAATTAAAACTATTTATTTTGTACAAGGCCCTACGTCTTACTACCCGACCGGGATATCCACAAATGGCGTAGTAATAGAGAAGAAATGCACCTCCATTTGTAACGAGAAAAATATATAAAACAAATAGGAAAAGAAGTACCTAAGTAATACAGGCAAGATTCGTCAGTAGCAAACTAGACAAGATGAAACTGACACCCTAATACACGTAGCCACCGGTGTTTGTTAAAACTTACTAAACCAACAACAAAAAACACAAGATGTTTAATATTTGTGTATCCATACGGAATTGTTTACACATATTAATGTAAATTATTTCCAGCCGATAACTAACTAAGCAATTGTTTATCTCAAATTAATATTCATCAGCCTACCATGCCTTGAGCATTGTATTTTGTATCACTGAATAGAACAAAAAGTTGCATTAGGGATCCTTGTTTAGTTTTCAGTGGCCGAATGGTCTAAGGCGTCACTCTCATGCTAGACTGCATGGCAGGTAGATAGATACCTCTAAAATTATTCGTCCTTATCCATACCTCGTTAGGGTGATTATCATATAGGCTTATATTCTGAACAGGTAGTAAGCTGTGCTGATACTTTTTTTTATCAAATTCTAAATTCACCTTTTACTAAAGTATAATTTTTTAATACCCACTTCGGTGGCCGCATGATCTAAGGCGCTACTCTCACGGTAGACTATATTGCCTATGATGGGGAGATCGTGGTTCGAATCTCGGTCGGGTATACTGAGGGTGTTTTTTTCTAAAATTGTTTTCCACTATTCCTCCACACAAATGTGGTTACACTTTCTTTAAATGTAACCTTCGTTATCCTTAAAAGCCTTAGCGTAATTAGTTCATAAGCGTACAATCCGAACGGGTAGTAAGACTTAGTGCTAAAAAATAACACATTAAATACCTTGTTTTGCCAGAATTAAAATTTATCAAAACCAATTTATATGATGAGCTCTATAATTTGAGCTCTATAATTTATAAGAATATTAAAGTAATAAGGTGTTGTATACGGAAAAAATAAATTAAGGATGTATAATCGAACAAATTCAACTCAAAGTGTTAAGCTATTGGGTGACCTGGTGGTCTAGGGGTAAGTTGTCAGACTTCTGTGCTGGGCGTCCGGGGTTCAATCCTCGGCCCCGGCACAGATTTATCTGATTGCCAAACCCTTCCTTCACCTCTGACAAGACGTGTATTAATCACAACTTGTGAATGTGTGGAATGCCAGGCCTCCACCGTGGTTCGGATTCCACGTTAAACTGTAGGTCCTCTATTTCATCTCACAATCACCCTACCATTACACATTAGCGTAAGTGCGTATAACCCGAACGGGTAGTAAGACGCGGTGCTAATAATAATAATTTAAAATTATTTTTTTTTAAATAAATTATTCATTGATCTGTATTCATTCTTACTTTTATAAAAAGCTATTAAACTTTGTATCTTGGGGAATTTAGAAAGGCTTGGGAAGAGAGAGGGAGGGGCTACATTCCCTCCTGCCGTGACCTTGAAATGATGTCTGCGAAAATTAAAACAAACTAAAAACGACCGCAGACACAAGAAAGTATGGTACGCCTCCGACCGACACGATCAAACTAATTTGTATCCCAATGTTCATGACAATGTTTGTTTATATTATTGCTTCCTCCACCCTCCCACTCTCACTTACCCCTTAACTTTCTGGAGGGGGGGGGTGGGTGTATGCGCCTTCAGATAGAAAGTCTTGGTTCGACCCCCAAGGTCAGCAGATGAACCATTTCTCTCCGACTTTAACCTGACAATAGGCGACACTGCATGAATCCATTATTGATGTCCCCCGTACACAGCAACAGTATATTTTTCATATGAAGGGCCTTGAATATAAAACACAAACATATTTTTTATGGTCAAAAATAAAATAAAATTACTTAAAAAAGTGTTATTTTATAGGAATTATTGGTGATATCTATGAAAATTGTCAGCTAGAAATCACGTTACTTGACATCTGAATATATGAAAGTATAGCTATTTAGCCTACCTTTCTTTCTATCAAATAAGATTATTTCTATAAACTTAGACTGTAGGTAAGTTACAATCCGTTTATCCTTAAAGGTATTAATTAATCTTACTTTGATGGACGGCATAGTGGAAACTAACAAGGTAAACATAGTGTAACTCATCTTTACTAGCATCGTCTTGCAGGTATACGCGTCACGAAAATAGCTTCTCACGTAGCAGACCTCACTTGGCATTATTTTATTTTAGCTATGGGTTCCGGGTTTGATTCCTGGAACGGGTGAATAAAATATAATTGGGTAAAAATATGAGTTGCCCCTCTCACGATGATGAGTTGACGGGGTTGTATCAGTTTCTGTCCTAGAATTAAGATAGTTTGCTAGTCGTGTGCTGATATAATCAGTTGGTCCAGTATATGTGTGTAAACTTTCCTTAGGTAAAAACAATATATCTGATTAAATTTTGTTTTCCACGCGTGAGTGGCCAGTTACCTCAAATTTTAATCCAACAAGTACCTAAACCCGCTTCAGTGGCCGAATGGTCTAAGGCATCATTCTCGTGTTAGACTGGCCTGCTTATGACGGTGATATCGGGGTTCGAGTCACGGTCGAGTGTACTGAGGGTGGCTTTTCCCAAAATGGTTTTCCATTCTCCCTCCTCCCAAATACGAATACACTTCCTTTAAATATAAGCTTCCTAATTCCTAAAATCATTAGCGTAATTAGCAGATAAGTGTATAGCCCCAACGGGTAGTAAAATGCAGTGCTAAAAAAATACTTCTGCATTTCCTTTGAATTTGATCTACCTCATCTAAAACACACTATCAAAGTTAGTACGTATGTGTAGAATTGAATATATTAAGATGCAGTGACAAAAAAAAATTGTAAGACAATTACAACAAATAAATAAATTAATTTTATATAAAAAAAAAAGTCGTACAATTCACAAAAAAAACGGTATCTCTACCAAAATATAAGAAATTTTCCTCCCGGATGGATACTTTGAACACAATAGGAAAATTATGTGCCCGAGTGCTGGCAGTCATGTTCCACGCAGGCTGAAAGCACGTTATAACACATGTTTACATAGTAATAACTAATAATTATAGGCGTATATACACACATCATCTGCCACACGGGATTGGTAAGTAATCTTACCGATAATAGCATCTATAAACAAGAGCAAGGTGCTTCGACAATATTAACTTTCTACCTCTCTCTTTCTCTAGTGTGTGTTTATTTTTCATTCTTCCTTTCGCGTCGTCTTCCGGACAAAATTACAGAGCACGAATGTTATTATTATATCTATCTCTTTATTTCCCCCCTGAGAGATTCTCAACCCTCTGGGTCTCGTGAGGCGTCACTTTCCAACGGGTGAGATTGACGGTTGAACTTTCCGCAAACAATCGAATCGTGGGACATCCATAATTGAGGATACCCCCTTATTATTAACAACTATCGGAACATACGCTACACTATTCAAGATACTTTTGAGTTGATATAAACCTATTGATTTTCACACAAACATATCTCCTCCCAAACCACGTGTTAGCGCTTGTTCGGGTCATACGCACACATTAATTACGCTAGTGAGATATGGATGAGGAAGGTAAAATAGTAGATGAAATGTACCCGCATCTAATGGAGGGAGAGTGGGAAACTATTTAGGAAAAAACCACACTCATTACACCTCATACATACGAATTGTAATCAAATCATTAGAGCTGATTTAGAAAAAAAATTACTTTTCGCCCTTAAGTAAACTATACTTAATTTTAGGGCTGGATAGAGGATTACAAAAAACACCTTAAGGCAACCTTATAAAAATCCTAGATATCAAGTTTTAGTACAATCGGTAAAATTGTTTCGACTCTAGTTCGAGTAACAGACAGACAGCTGAGATGGCATTACAAAAAACACTTTTTCGGGTTCAGGGGGACATGAAAAGTCGATATTCATCAAAATATATTTTTTTTTACGATCAAAATACTTCCGAGGGGTCACAAGAAAGTAAAAATATGTTTTATATTTTCAGAAATTTATTCTTATCAAAATCCTACTATACATAGCAAACTACGTTCCATTTGTTACCTACGAGTTTTTCAACTCTTCGGAAACTAGATTTATGTCCCTACCGGGAGTTGAGGCAGGGTCTCTCAGACGTGAGCGGTCATCACATGAAGAACGGCAGATTAACCATCTTCAATATAGCCGAGCACGTCTTTTTGAGTTCCAGCTTTTACTTCAGAACAGGTTTTACAAACTAGCTAAGTGTATCTAATCCTTTTTTTTCTAAAAAAAAAACAAAAAAGTTCCTGTTAATGTGACGATATCTGTTTTGAATATCTAGTAGCGTCTTTACCCCTGCTAAAACAGGTTCTATACCCCGTGGCAAGGTCATACATTCATGGTTTTGAATTACATTGGTCGGACACCTTAGCTCAATCAGTAGCTTACTTGTCTGCTGAGCTAAATGTCCTGGATCCGATTCCCGGAGCTGCCAAAAAAAATTATCATTGGGGAAAAGTGGGTTTACCCTTTCACAATTGTGAATTAATGGCCTGGGGCGGGATGTTGTGTCTGTTCTAGACTTATAATAATTTAGAAGAAGTGTTCTGATATAATCAGTGGGTTCATTAAGTGCACGTTAAACATTAAAAAAAATATTAAATTAAATTAATCGCATTGTCTCAAAATATTTTGATGGGGTTGAATCGGACGACTCGAGAATCCGACGGAGGTCTTGGAGAGTCTCGATACGTGAAAATACGGGTTGAATCGGACGACTTGATAATTCGACGGAGGTCTTGGAGAGTCTCGATACGTGACAATACGGGTTGAATCGGATGACTTGATAATTCGACGGAGGTCTTGGAGAGTCTCGATACGTGACAATACGGGTTGAATCGGACGACCTGATAATCCGACGGAGGTCTTGGAGATTCTCGATACGTGACAATACGGGTTGAATCGGATGACTCGAGAATCCAACGTAGTAGATCTCATCTCATACATTTTGTTTCTAAAAGGGAGATATCCTTTCGAAAGTGAAGGTCTAGGATCAATTAACTTAAGCAGATTTTTTTTCCCCTCTCTCGTTTGATCCTGAGCCGATATTGAGAGGAAAGTAGTTTAGCTGTGATGGGTGTGTTTGGAGAGGGGGGG
>CABFWB010000270.1:64074-80200 GCA_902151455.1 Timema bartmani
GGGGGGGGGGGGTGTCTACTCCACGAAAGTGGTTCGCTAAGAATCAACAAGTCTTAAAGATAATAATTGAGAGGGAATCCATTCAAAGAGGACAATGATCTCTTTCTTCACGTAAGATAACCCGACAATACGACCGTGACTATATCAGCATCTAAGTAAGATGACCATTCAACACACCAGAATAATTAATTAGCGGACAATTTTAATATTGAATTTTTTTTTCACTTCTGATTTGTTTAGTAATAATTTTTGTAATCCGTTTCGGTGGCCGCATTATATACACCTCCCTCTCTCAATAGACTGGACTGCCTATGATGGAGAGATTGGGGTTTGAATTCCTGTCGGGTGCACTTAAGGTATAATTTTCCTATACGGCTTCCAGCTCTCATATGTGGAGAGACTTTCTCTAAATTCAATTTTCCTCATCTCTCACACATTAAATATATATATATACTCGCTTTGTTCGTTGGGGGCCCCCAAGCCCCCAGTGAATTTTCTTTAAAAGTGGATGTAAACTAATGTAAATTTTTTTTTATAGGTATTACCGTTTAGCCACAATAGACCTCCGAAGAAAGATCCGCACCGACTTTAAAGTTGCTCCGCCATTTTGAATTTTTTTTCGGGGAGTAATTTTACACATAAAACCTTTAGACACATACCAATGAGATAGTAAAAAAAGAACTTTAATAAAATATGTAAATATCTTCGTCGGCATCTTTTCCTAATCGAACCGGGAAACTGACAACTTGCGTTTGTAAAAAAAAACTTCCCCTACCCACTTCGGTGGCAGCATGGTCTAAGATGCCAGTTTCCCAATAGACTAGACTCCCGACGATGGGGAGATCGGGGTCTGAACCCCGGTCAGATCTGTTGAGGGTGGTTTTTCGTAAAATGATTTCCCACTTTTCTTCTACACAAATGTGGATAGATAACCTCTAAAATGCTTCCTTCCTCATCCCTACCCGACTAGAGTAATTATCACGCGTATAGCCAGAACAGGTAGTAAGACGCGGTGATTTAAAAAAAGAATGACCACGTGCCGAATCGATGCGGGTGACGATATAGTCAACTTAAGGAGAGTCCAGTGTAACCTAAAAGTAATTTCATCTTAAACGAGCGAGCGTAAAGCGATATAAAGAGAAGTACCCACCCAATCAGATACCGGTTCTTGTGTCGTGTAAATGCGATGTTATTGAACGAGTTAAACTGAGTTATTACATTACCCGAATGCTCTGTAAATTAGGCTTGATGGCAGTCCTTGTTATAAGTGGACTACTTTTAAACCTTCTCTTCTTTATCATGACGCAAGTTCTGTTAACAGCTGTCTTTTCATATTATGGCACCATATAATTTATAGACAGGAGTGACAGAATGTTTCTAAACAATCTGTGGTTGTATTGATGATTTTATACGTCTCCATAGCTTAGTGGTCAGGAAGTCCAAATAAAAGTCTAGAGGTTCTTGGTTAATATCAAGACTTGGCCTAAATCGAAAAGAATATTTGTGAAAGGTTTACTTTATTACACAATCAAATACTTAACCTATTTGCTTATAACTCAGAAACTGTTGGTTTTATAAAAATATATTTCAATTAAAAGATTTTTTTTGGCACGTGCTATTATCTGTTCGGTTTATAAGCCGTAAAAGGGTGTTATATTTAATAGTACGCTTCTACATCTTCACAATAAGTTATTTCGTAACTCAAATAGTTGCACAGATTTGATCAAAATTGAAAAGTTTTTACTCATATAAAATACCCTCAAAGTAATTTTCATGGGAAAATAAATGTTACCAATTTGTTTGTAATTTTAAACACTGCCTAGAAACGAAATTTAATCAAAATTGTTGGAGAGGATATTGAGACAATTGATTCTTTTAATTTTTGACCCTCTGTAAACTACCCTTAATTTTAGAGTTAGATATCAAATTACAAAAACTCCTCAGAGGGGGACCTTATTAGACCCCAAGATATCAAGTTTTAGCCCAATCGCGAGACAGACAGATGCCATCGCCATCGCGAAAACCTCTTTTTCGGTTTCTAGGTGTCATGAAACGTCTACATTTATCAAAGTCTCGATTTCAATTTTTTTTTTTAATTACGATCACAATACATCTCTCTCCGAGGGGTCAAGAGAAAGTGAAAGTAAAGATAAATATAAAATTACGTGTATGAAGGTTTTAAAGTAGTGAAACCCGCCTCGGTGGCGTAGTTAGCTAACGCGCTAGTCGTGTTGAGCTCGACCGCCGAGGACGGGGAGATCGAGGTTCGAATCTCGGTCGGGTGAACTGGGGGTGGTTTTTCCTAAATGGTTTTCCACTCTCCCTCCACGCAAATGCGGGTTCACTTCCTCTAAATTCAACCCTCCCAATTCCTAATCCATTAGCGTAATTAGTACTTAAGCGTGTAACCCGAACGGGTAGTAAGACGCGGTGCTAAATATTATTATTAAAGTAGTGAACTAACTTTAGGAGCTATGTTATGTGTTAGAAATACATCTAAATAAAGTAAAAATAAACAGGTATTTCCGTTTTTTTGTTTGAATGAGCCACGCATAAATATTGTTTCTACAATGGTTGGCAAAAGAGTTTCATCTAATTACCTCTAGTTGACGTTTTAAAACGACTCTCAGTTAAATACACTCCTTTCACTTCCGTTCACGATTATGTTAAATGTGTTGTTAGTATATTTTTTTAAATTACAGCTATGATAATTGACGGCTTGTTTAATTAAGGCTAGAGGGGTAAAGATTGTTAATTACAAATGAGAGTCACTTCTCATAACCAAGCTATAATTTTAAAACACGCACATTTCCATTAATATTTTTGAAGTGTAGTTTTTTTCTTCCTCAGCGAAGAAATCTATAAAGAGTTTTTTTAATTCCTATCAGATCTCTATCATCCGTATCGAATGAAATAATTATAGTTTGTCATGAAAACAATATTAATCATATAATAGTTATCTAAATATTTAATATCTCGTACTAAAGCAAATTAAAATTAAAACAAGGTTATTTAAAATATTAAGTTATTAGGTACTAATTTTGTTATAAATATCAAAATGATTAAAACGATAATAAATATATAATATCTCGTACTAAATCTATTTAAAATTATGACAAATTTAATTAAAATATTAAATTATTGCTTTCTCAATTTTTTTAAACCTCAAAATTATTAAAATACTCATAAATATTTAATATCTCAAACTAGTGCAATTTCAAATTATGACAAATGTATTAAAAATATTAGTTTATTGGTTACTCAATTTGCTTTAACCTCAAAATGATCCAAAATATGTTTCTAAAGTTCAAATGTATCTATTTAAAACGTAAAGCTTTCCTTTTAACCCATCCAATTTTCATTTATTTTTTTTAATGAAAGCTTATACACCGAAATTGCCACCAAAAAAAAAACGTGTTGATCCTCTCATCACTGGGTAGCTTTGTAACCCCCACTCCCCCGAGGTTTCCTAGCCCATGGCGAGTGGGAATGGCCCCTCCATAGTGACAGCAGAGTCACGGAAGAGGTCAGGAACTCAACCTTGGGTAAAACTCTAGTTTCCCGAAGCATTGATCCTAAGTTGCCCAGCGGGGATCTCGTGGAGGTGTTGGCGAGCTATCTCCGGCTGAAACCAGATACGGACTATCAACCGTTTGGTGTACGGTGGATAAAAGACCCCCTTCCCCCACTACCATACAGAGATTTAGCTGCCCCAACCCACCCGGCTGGACAAGAAGTACGTTGTCCGAGGGCCGCCAACATGGAGGCATCCTGTAGAGCAGTGGTTCCCAAACTGTGGTACGTACAAATTATTCCTGGTGGTACGCCGTGAGAAGCCAAACAAAACAAGCAAATCAAGTCGGAAAAAAGATAGGGGTCTCATCAGATCTTTCGGACCAAGTCCAGCCAAAATTAAAACAGATTTGAACAGTGGTTGAAAGGGGGTAAGGGGGTAACATTGATTCAAGCTTAGACAGCCGGTGTGCTATTATATCCCTGGACAGAATTAAAAATGTACCGAAATAGGAAATATTCAGCATTATCTTGGTGTTACTCCAAATTACAGAAATTGTTGAGGGGTGGTACGCCAATCGGGAATCGCTGATGTAGATATTTTGAGAAAGTCAGTCTGAGGCAGGCAGACCTATTTCTTGCCTACACTCTCCCGTCGGGAGAGCATCCGGACTAATGCGTAACGCCACGGCGCGGCGGAAGAAGTAGACTACGGGCCAGTTTCATAGTCAGATTTAGTACGCCTAAAGTGTGAGTCTATACTAAATACAGGACGACACCTACCTAGACCAAAATGGAATGGGCCAGTTTCGCATATGAAACTGGCCCATTCCATTCAATTTCAGGTAGGTGACGTCTTGTATTTAGTATAGCGCCGCACTTGAGGCGTACTAAATCTGACTATGAAACTGGCCCGGTACGTCTCAAACCAACCTCAAAGAGCGGACAACACCAGCCCTGCGTTACCCTCCGCCATTGTGTCAACAATGAGTTTCCAGTTTTTCAAATAACTGGCTTCCTATGAAAATCAGACTGTATCAACAAGAAATCTATCATGAACATCCAATGAGAGCCGGTTATTGGGTGTGGCGGGCGTCACATCTCAGAGATAGGAGGACAGACAGACACTCCTAGTGAAAGTAGTCCAGAAGAAACACACGATATATATATAAAAAAAACGAGAGCTCGAGTTTATTTTTAAAGAAGGACGTTCCACCGAATTATTAAACCCACGTTGTTTTGGCGGGAAAAGGGCGAGGCGGTAAAAGGTGAAAGGAAACGCAGAAGGTGTGTGTTAAGACGCATTCCAAAGATGGTCAAAACCGCTGTCCAGTCAGTCGGAAGCGGACCGGAAAGATTGAATGAAATGGAACGTGAATCGCCGACTGTCGTGTTTTTTAGTGTTTTTTTTACTAGCCTGTGTATCTTTTGTTTGTGAGATTGGTGGGCGACTTACATTGGTATTAATGATTTCCTCTTCTGTTGGAAGAGGGGTGTCAATGACCGATGGAATTTATATTTTCTTAAGCACCACATCTTACTACCCGTTCGGAATGTACGCATATATGTGCCTTTTCGTTAGTGTGTTAGGAATTAGGAAGATTTAATTTATTAAAAAAATATACCCACATTGCGTGCAGAGATAGAGTGGGAAAACATTTATGACAAACCATACTGAATGCATGTGACCGGGATTCGAGCCCCGATCTCACTGTAATCGGTTTCAGTCTATTGCAAGAGTGATGCCTTAAACCAATGTTCACCAAACTTTTTTAAATATGACCCATAATATTTTCCCTGCCTGACGATCTAAAGGATCACCTCAATATATAGTCTCTATTTCTTATTATTTTCATACTATTGTTTATTTAATTGATTAAAATAACAAAAAGGTATCGTTTCAATAATTGTATAATCAAACAAAATGTAAAGCACAAGTTTTAAAGGAAATGTGACTTTGTTACAATATTTGGTAAGTGACCAAAAAAGACTATTTCAGTGGATGGATATTATAATGCCATTTCATTCTTGAGGAGAGTTAATTTGAGTTTTTATTTTGTATCGATAGATGTTATCAACTAAATTGAATCAATTTCAGTAACTTTTTATTCTAACAAATAGAAAATTACACCAAATGTTCCCGTGGAAAAAAAATTGTTCACAAAAAGAGAGTGTTTCAGTGACAACCGTGATGCTGTTTCATTTTGTAGATGAGCTCTTCGAATTTGAGTGATATATTGATGGCCAGAGTACAAAGCAGATCATTTTGAGGATCTTGATCGTTACAAGACGTGAAAATTCTTGTTCACAGAGGGAGGCTAGTATTGTATTGCTTTTTAAACTTCCCAAGTCAGAATGGGCTTGTCCTTGAGCTTAACCCAAAATTCCGAGTACAGGAGGGTTAAAAAACGTTGTTTCAACGGTGTTGCTATTTTCAGTATTGCAGTTATTCTTCAAAAATTAAAGTGATTATAATTGAGAAAATTTGTTTGGAAAAAAAAAACTCGGGAGCTTCCTGCGACCCTCATGAACATCCTTGAGACCTTCATTTGGGTCGTGACCCAGGGTTTGGGAAACACTGCCTCAGACCATACGGTTATCGAAGTGGGTACCAAAGGAATAAATACACCGGCAGTTCACACTTCAAGGAATTTACCATATGGGGTAGTCCTTATACTCATATAAATAATATGTCATTATTTTTAATTTCAGAGAAAACCATTGATACCAAAAATTGGCTTTAAAAACAAATTAATAATCATCAGCATCGGATCGGGATACGCCCCCTGACCTCTCCTCCACCCCTCAATAATCTGCTCAAAAGAGACAATCTAAATACTGTAAATGAAATAATGAATCTTTTAGTCCAAAAATTGAAAATTAACGTTTGTAGTCATGCATAAATGCTTAGATTGACTTTTTTTTAATAATAATTTATAGAATTAATTCGGTTATCATGTTTATTCGTGCTATCCATTTGTAGATAAATAATTTTTGTTTTAATTCAAAGTGAAAATGAGTTCGTTCTGTCCCCACAATAATTAATAGCACATGGTTTTATTTTCTAATAATAATAATTTAGATTTCATTTATCAGAAAAAAAAATCTTCTAGAAATTCCACATCATTCGAAAGGTTTTTTTTTAACCCCATTATTCTGTTATCGTTACCGATATCCGTGTTTCAAGTAGTTTCAAGTCAAGAGAACGTGTAAATTCAAAATGGAAAGTAATACCACTTTTTAGGGTCATAGAGGTAGGAAAATATTCGGCCAGTGGTGACTCAATTAATTACTACCTTATTGCATTGACCATTGAAATTCTCCCAGCGAGATGGACGCTTGCGGTTTATAGCGCGTGACTAACATTCACCTTCAAAAACTATATCCTTCCCCCTCCACCCCTGTCCACGCTTTCCCCTCCTATTCTCTTCTCTTCGCTTCCACAACTCCCTTCACTACAATACAAATCATCGTAAATATAAATGAGTTGATTTAAATAATCCACGAAGACGTGTTCTAAATGCAACGTGATATCTCAAGCTTAAGCTGTGTTTTTTTTTNTTACAGTGACTCGTCATTCCGGTATTCTTTTTTTTTTAGCACCTTGTTCTACTACCTGTTTAGGCTTTACGCATATGTACTAATTACGCTAACGAGTTAAGGATGGGAAATTTAGAGGAAATAGTGGGAAATTATTTAGTAAAAAAAAAACTAGTTTATCCCGGTTGTGATTCGAACCCTAGAAGCTAGTCTCATTGGTGGTCCCACGGATAAAACGTCAATCTCATCTATTCTGATTCTTCAGTGACAGGCATAACCCACTTTAGCGGCCAAATGGTCTAAGGTGTCACTCTCGTGTTAGGCTTGCCTGCTGATAACGGGGAGATCGGGGTTCAAATCTCGGCTGGGTCTACTGAGTGTGGTTTCCCTAAATGGTTTTCCACTCTCCTTCCCCGCAAATGTGGGTATATTACTCCTAAAATGGTTCCTTCCTCATCCCTACCCTACTAGAGTAATTATCATATGCATATAACCTGAACAGGTAGACGCGGTGATAAAAAAAAGTAACAAGAAGAACGGGGTTCGAATCCAAGCCGGGTGTAGTATGGTGATTTTTCTAATTGAAATAAAATGCAACTTTTCCTCCACGCTAAATGCGGGTATATTTCATCTAAAATTTCCTTCCTTATTCCTTTTATTTTAGCACCGCGTCTTACTACCCGTTCGGGTTGTACGCCTATGTAGGCTACTAGTAAGATTAATGTGTTAGGGATGAGGAAAGTTGAATTTAAAGGAAGTGTGTGCGCATTTGCGTGGAGGGAGAGCATACAACCAATTTGGAAAACAATCCTCACTACACCTGACCGGGATTCAAACCCCTACCTTCACGTTATCGACAGTCCAGTCTATTGCGAGGTTGACGCCTTAGTCCATGCGGCCACCGAAAAGGTTTCCTTATTCCTAACCAATTTATATAATTATATGCGGAAAGCTAAGAGCGGTTGTAAGACGTGGTATAAAGAAACACGTCAACTTGAAGTGAAGTTTAATGAAGTTGATAAATGGTCGCTGAAACCTTTCAAAAGAAAGCACAGGAACACAAAGCAGTGCACACTTCACACTTGATTAGTAAAAGGTGATACATTTTGTGTTCGGAGAACTAGGCCACGTTTCTATGAAGAGAAACTAAAGAATTGTCTCTCGATTTCGCGACTTTTGATAAATTCACACACACACACACACACTATAGTGGCGGCATTGTTTGCTTATCTGAAAGAATGTTTGAAAACAGATTTTATATTTTGTTTGCCTTTCTGTTAGCCTACATTCTTAATAAGTGAATGTCAAGATCATCTCTTCTCTCTCTAAAAAAAAAAAGTAACTTGTTTTTCTTAACACTTGTTGAAACCACTGTACACTAGACCAGGGGTTCCCAAACATTTTGAGACCACGCGCCTCCTTTCTCATGTCAAAATTTCCGTGCAACGCCCCTGTAACCAATCTTTAAGGAAAATTGCCCAAATTCGATTTGATGGCATTTAAAAAAAAATGTCATTTACATTACTAGATTGTATTCTTTTAAATGTAAAAATACAAAACTAGAACAAAATTACAGAACTGAATAAGAAGGAATTGGAGTAGATATATTTTTGTTGCACATAAGCTCATTTGTATAGTTTGTTCATAACGGCAAAACATCTCATCTTGTATGTTATGATTTCCGTTTCAATCTTTCAATAACGTTTTAAAATTAGACATATATTATAAGTTTTTTAATTTTTCCTTATAGCCGTGACGCCTTGGACAAAGACCGGTGACGCCCCAGGGCATCGCGACGCACAGTTTGGTAACCCCTGCGACTACAAAGAAGTAAACATGGCCTAGATTTAAAACTGTATGAATTGTATTGATCGTGTAAAGATAATTAAGGTTTCATCATTAACCGATGGTATATTATTATAATCATCAAAAGCAACCATAAAATCAACTATAATGACCCTGACTCTGTTTTGAAGATCCCGCAGATCTTAGAACGAAACTGATATTCGATTCACAACTTTATTTCTTACCATTTGATAGTGGCTCCATATTTGCACATATTGGATTAACCGAGTTGATGATGTGCGTGAATCTTATTCGGATGACTTTGGGTTCAATCCCGATTGTTTACACTTAGAGTCAATTAGGCCTACACGAGACATTACTCTTGGTGTCCAGGGTTTTAATAGGGCTACCTCGAGGGGTTTTTGGAGTTAGATATCTAACCCTAAAATTGAGGGTAGTTTACTGAAGGGCAAAAAGAGAAATAAATCGATTTTTTTCGAAATCCACTTTAACGATTTAAATTTAAATTTTATGCCTAGTCATTGATTAACGTTACAAATAAAATGGCAACTCTTATTTTCCCATGACAATTATTTTGATGGTACTTTACACGAGTGGAAATTTTGATCATATATCTGCAACTATTTGAGATACAAAAAATTTATCATTGTTAAGTTGTAATAGGTCTACTATTCAAAATAAAAATATTGTATTTGAAATATATTTTTACTATACTTATAGTTTCTAAGTAATAAGGAAATATATTTATATTTTTACGGAGGTCTTTGAAATAAGAACTGGATTATTATGCTCTTTGGTGAAATGTTTCTGTAGATGTTTATATTATTTCAATTATGCTTTTTGGTGGAACGTTTCTGCAACAATGTATACTATTTTGTTTCACAGGAGTTTTTTTTTTAGAAATGTCTTTATTTTAAGATGAACGAGGGAGAAAGTCTTTGCGGTGCACCCTATCATTTATTTTTTACTAGGGGTGAGCGAGAGCTCGAAAATTTGAGTTCCAGTGAAACGAGAGAGTTTTGAAACTCCAGAGGTATGGAAAAAAAAACAGCCTTCGCCCGGTGCGGTATCAAACCTCGGCCTCTGATGGTCAAAATAAAGAAACTCTACACCATTTAGTTAAACTTGAAATGTCGAGATCAAATCTTAAAATATTTCAAGGTACATTGCATCAGTTAAAGGACTTATTTTTATAGTTTTCAACGAAATTATAAACACATGTTTGATATTTGTAAAGAAGTATACTTTATTTCTTTATCAGACTACAGTACATAAAATTGAAAAGAAAGATATGGTAAACTAACTGACTGGAAAAGTTTAAAATAAGGTGGAAAAAATGTGTAGAACTATGTTGTAGTAAATAAATCTTTTTAAAACATTATTATATTTGCTATTATTCATTCACTCATCCAATCTATACTTCCTTGGTAACACTTTATAACACCTATTAGTGTAATATCCTACATAGTACAGCCTAAAAAAATGCATTACTTAACTTAATTGAGCAAATTTAACTGAAACTGAGTATACCCAAGCATATAAATGAATGTGCAGGATATAAGAAACACAATCATTTGTATGACTAAGTTTTATTTAAAGATTTGACAATGGCACTTAGTAAAAAGCTCAAAATCCCACTTTGAAAGTTTGAGTAGTTTCAAATCTTAAGTACACTCAGTGCCTTGTACTACGGGGTACTCGGAAGTTATTTATGTATATTTGCGTGATGTCATAATTTTAAATGGCCCTTGTGTGGGATATTTTCTGTCTAACCGAGCAGAACATGGTTGTTGGGAGCCAATAGGAGGCCGGGATTTCCGATGAGACCGTGATTGGCGATGACACCGTGGCTTGCAACGAGACCAGGGCTGGCAATGAGACCGGGAGCTGCGATGACACCGGGGTGGGAGACCACGGGTGCCAGGTTAACCGTGGTGGTGTGGATACTTCCAGAGCCGGCGGTCTCTGCTATGGGTACCACCCCTCCAACCAACACGCTACGGCGTTCGCGCTCCTCGGCCACTGCGCTAACAGCTACTGCCATCATAGCCACGACCACCTGTACACACGGACAAGGAATATGTCGTACATCAAATCTATACTAGTATTTATTATCTGTCATCATAGCCACGACTACCTATACACATGGACAAAGAATATATCCTATATCAGATCTACATTTATATTTTTTCTCTCTATTCTCTTTATCTCTGTTTATACACACATTGATATATATATATATATATATATATATATATATATATGAGGATATATATATACGGTATGTATTATATTTATTTATACATATACATATTTGCATATAAATATAAATAAAGATTGAGAAAACAAATATATACAGAGAGATAAATAATATATATATATTTATTATATGTATAAACACTTTTGATAAAACCCAAAGTGTACATCATTTTGTTACTACTTTTTTTTTAAATTTAAAACTACGATTTTTTCAGAACTCTTTGATATAGAATAATTATACTAATACAAAACGCTATTTTGTTGTCAAACTAATTTTATGTAGAATTTCTAACTTAAGAAATTATATTTTCTTTTAAATTCGATCAACAAACATATTTTTACCCCAAAAGTAGGTTTATTATTTCCATCGACTCCAAAGGTTATTATTATTATTATTATTAGCACCGCGTCTTACTACCCGTTCGGGTTATACGCACTTACGCTAATGTGTAATGGTAAGGGTGATTGTGAGATGAAATGGAGGACCTACAGTTTAACGTGGAATCAAATAATACAAATAAAAACATGTTATCAAATTTTTGCTTATATTATGATGAAAGACAAAGCGAATACAAAAATATTCTGGTCAGTGTGGTCAATATTGCTACGATTTTATTTTATTATTTTATTATCGGTATTATTTCATAGGTATTAATATTATCTATTAAAATCCAAATTTTCAGATCACGGACTTAATATATATATTTTTTAATTCATCAAATTTTATAGCCGTTAACAAGTTTCCTTACCATATAAATTGAACTGTACAAATCAATGGTAAAACCCCACAAGGCAAATACATTTTAGGGTTTAAAAAAATCAAAATGAAAATCAACAAAATCAAAATGTTATAGATGTATAGATCTCAGTCAACTTTTTCACTATACGCTTATTTCCTTTCTTGTATTTCATATCTATTATATAAGCACTGTGCCATTGTGATGCTCATGATAAATATTCAAGATATGTAGTGATTACTAAGAGTTGAAAATAAAACTAAACGTACCTACCTAATGAACCAATATTTTATTTATTTTAGCCAAAAAGGTTTTTCGTAATAAAAACCTTATAAATATTTACTGGTTTTCCCTTCCATTTCAACTTGAAAGAATCAAGCACCTCCTAATTACAATATACACTCTCGACCCGTTTTTCCCCTTTACTCGTAATTTCCAACCGGTACTCGAAGCAGAGACTCTTAGTTCAGGTCTCAGCGACGGTAGCACAAAACACCTTAAACTACTTACTAGAAACTTCATGATGACTGGAATTGTGGTTGGGTGACTTCTAGGGTGGATGTAGGAGATGTGATGTCATTTACACGCCTGCTACTGTCTTATATAGTCCTTGGTGCGTGCTGTCTGTTGACCTTGACAAAATACGATAGTCTTTGACTAGAATAGAAACCCCGCCTTAGATCTGTTCTAGGGAGGTCACTTATCTGATTTAGTCCATAAGTTCTACCACCACGTCTAAATAACGGTTTAATATACAAATAGGATTAAGGAGAGTATTTTAGAGGAAGTGAATCCACACAAAAGATGAATCATTGGGGAGAAATCTTCCCTTAGGGTACCCGGGTGAGATTCGAACCTATACCTTCGACATTAATGGCTACCCAGCCTATTGGGAGCTTTACTCCGTACACCGTGTGACCAGCGGTGTGGGTGAGGTCACTTTTAATTAATCGTATACAGTCGCGTCAGGTTGTGTTCACAAGAACTGGGTCAATTTTATTCTCCGTTTGAGAGCGAATAGAGTGATTAATTTTACCCTCTTTAGTGGCCGCACAATCTAAGGCGTCCCGTTCACAATATACTGGACTACCGATGACAAGGAGATCGAGGTTCGAATCTCAGTCGGGTGTACTGAGGGTGTTTTTTCCAAAATGGTTTTTTCTCTCAAATGCGGATATACCTCTTCTTATTTCAAACTTCCTCATCTTTAACACATTAGAGTAATTAGTATATAGGCGTAAGATGTGGTGCTAAAAAAAAGTAACAAATTTTAGTAAAAAAAAATTGTGTGACGAATCTTACTTCCTAATCGGGCTAGGCGCATGTTTACACTATTGTTTTAAGTATGCGTAAGTTTAATTCGTAGAAAATTTACCCACAATTTCGTAGAGGAAGAATGGGAAACAATTTTTTTTAAAAACCTCAATACATCCAACCGGGATTCTAACTCCTATCTCCCCGTCACCAGCAACCCTAGACTAACACGAGAGTGACACATTAGACTATGCGATCATCGATACGGATAACCTTTTAGCTACACCTTTTCATATTTAACTTAAGTTATATTTTAGGCTCATTCTAACAATCTATTGACATATTAGTGGTCAAATTTTGAACTATGAAATCCCAATTTCAATCTGTGTTTTCATTTATTTTCTAAACTTGTTAAGAAGAATCTTTGACTATAGCTCTAACTATGATTGATTAAATTTTTAAATAAAATAATAATTATATGTTTTTTAATATCTTCAAACAATATCTTTATGTGATAGTAAACTTTATTGCTAAGATGGTATTTGTTGATAGTGCTGGAGAAGACTTGAAAAGATCAGGTGGACAGACAGGGAGACAAATGAATAAGTTCTAAGAAGAGTGCGTGAGAAGAGAACATTTTGGATGTGATTCTTCGGTACAAAACCCGCCTCGGTGGCGTAGTTAGCTAACGCGCTAGTCGTGTTGAGCCCGACTGCCGAGGACGGGGAGATCGAGGTTCGAATCTCGGTCGGGTGAACTGGGGGTGGTTTTTCCTAAATGGTTTTCCACTCTCCCTCCACGCAAATGCGGGTTCACTTCCTCTATTCAACCTTCCCAATTCCTAATCCATTAGCGTAATTAGTACTTAAGCGTATAACCCGAACGGGTAGTAAGACGCGGTGCTAAATAATAATAATAATAATAATAATCTTCGGTACAAAGCAAAGCGGAACGGACACAGCCTTAGAAAGGAATGTCTTCGGCACGACGTCATAGAAGGAAAGGTTGAGATAAAGAGGAGCTAAGGAGAGGAAGGATTCAAATTTAGTATGACTTGAAGGCAAATAATACATTTATGAGAGCTGAAGGGAGAGGCAAAGGTCAGGGATAATTGGTGGTCTAAGTTCATTGGGGGAAAAAAAGGAATGGACCTGTCGTAAGACAGAACACCTAATAATAGTAATAGTAGTAGTGGTAAACTGTTCTAATTAGTCCTAAGATAAATATAATAAGCCCCAATCATTTAATTTATTATTTATTTAAAGGAAACAGGGCAAATTTTAGAAAGTTCAAATTTTGGCCATGCCTTTCAAGATTACTATAGTATTTGTCACATGCTAATATTAAAATTAAATTAAATTAAATTTTTATAACATAACTATATTCATTCTTTCTCATGCGCCAATAAATATAAACGTCCTCGTAAAGTCAAGGTGAATTGTCTGTCGCTCACTATGTCATACTAGCGGTTTCTTGCATCATTCTTCAACTACTAGATTTTTATGATTTATTATTATATTGTTGTTATTGTTTTTATTATTATTATTATTATTATTACTATTTCACACATATTTTAGTATCAGTCGGAACGTGAAGGCAAACCGTAAATAAGTTTGAGTTATTATTCGTTTTATAAATTTCTATTTTTTTATGTATGTAAATTTAACTCAATGTTTCATTTATGTCACCAAACATATTTTATTATAAGTTTTTAAAATAATGGACAGCTTTGTCATGAAAAATTTAAACAGCATCAATAAAATCGTTATAAATCAATTATATATTATCACATTGTATCAAAATCAACTGTACTGAATAGTTTTTTTAATTTTTGGCCGAATTTTAACTTAATTAATGAGCTTGAAATGATATTTTTATCGCAAGATATATATAAAATGTTAGATTGATCCTAGCAATGGGAATTAATTACTCTTATCTAAGAAACAAAAATTTTACTATGAGTCACTGGTCTTAATGAAAAATCATATCTTGCTAATATCGCCCAAAGACAATTAAGTGAAATAAAGGGTCGTATTCATAGTGTAGTTTCAGGAGTCAGATAATCTCCTGACATACGAACAACAAACAATTCTGTCAAATTTAATGAGAGATTGGCTTGTCCGAATATTGAATATAAATACACAAATAACTGTTAAAACACGTTGTAAAGTTAGTGATTTTTAATATAAATACACAAATAACTGTTAAAACACGTTGTAAAGTTAGTGATTTTTAATATAAATACACAAATAACTGTTAAAACACGTTGTAAAGTTAGTGATTTTTAATATAAATACACAAATAACTGTTAAAACACGTTGTAAAGTTAGTGATTTTTAATATAAATACACAAATAACTGTTAAAACACGTTGTAAAGTTAGTGATTTTTAATATAAATACACAAATAACTGTTAAAACACGTTGTAAAGTTAGTGATTTTTAATATAAATACACAAATAACTGTTAAAACACGTTGTAAAGTTAGTGATTTTTAATATAAATACACAAATAACTGTTAAAACACGTTGTAAAGTTAGTGATTTTTAATATAAATACACAAATAACTGTTAAAACACGTTGTAAAGTTAGTGATTTTTAATATAAATACACAAATAACTGTTAAAACACGTTGTAAAGTTAGTGATTTTTAATATAAATACACAAATAACTGTTAAAACACGTTGTAAAGTTAGTGATTTTTAATATAAATACACAAATAACTGTTAAAACACGTTGTAAAGTTAGTGATTTTTAATATAAATACACAAATAACTGTTAAAACACGTTGTAAAGTTAGTGATTTTTAATATAAATACACAAATAACTGTTAAAACACGTTGTAAAGTTAGTGATTTTTAATATAAATACACAAATAACTGTTAAAACACGTTGTAAAGTTAGTGATTTTTAATATAAATACACAAATAACTGTTAAAACACGTTGTAAAGTTAGTGATTTTTAATATAAATACACAAATAACTGTTAAAACACGTTGTAAAGTTAGTGATTTTTAAT
>CABFWB010000270.1:86270-104605 GCA_902151455.1 Timema bartmani
ATGTAACCTCAAAATTTCACCCCCCCCCCCTCAATACTTATAATAATGAATATAATATTAATAATTGACCGTTAAAAAAATCATAAGTTCATCAATAATTGACCATTAAAACTTTCTGAAAAGTTCATGAATAATTGAACTTCTGAGAATAATTCATAGTTATGTTTGTTTTTCGATACAGCTGATATTTGTGGAGTTGTGGGCGAAATGCCAAAAATGAAAAGATGTTTTATTTTGTATGTTATCTTGACAAACACTGAATTTGTAATAATTGTGTTACTCACTAATTGGAGTTCATTGTGAATTTGTAATTGTGATGATCACATAGTATTTGTTTTATTATCGAAATCAATTATGCCACCCAACGAAAAGCCAACGTTCGGGCAGGACAACGTCTGTCGGGTCCGCTAGTATTATATAAATTTAGATCTAATAGATTAAAATGTAAGCAACAAAAAAAATTGCCTCAGTATAATAATTAATATATTTACCTTTCCAATAAGCTGCCAGCCCCAGTCCGTTGGTGTGAGCAGATTATCTAACCACTGTTACACCTGCAGATACACTTTAAGTAAGTGTTGACGGGCAGCAGCACTGGTAGGTGGAAGCACGGCGATGTCGAAAGTAGCAGTGCCTGATGAGCTACAGTTTAGACATATATTTTATAACGCAACTCATCTAGGGAGTTGCAGTTTTCTTTTTTGTAGAGATACAAAATAAACAGTCCTCGCGTTGAAGCTACTTCATCAGGAGTAGCAGAAGGATCATTGAAAATCAGCACTTTCCTGGACAGCTCTTTATCATTTTAGAGGAGATCAAAAGCCAGTTTCTTTCCTTTTCTTAAAAGGGCAGATGTCATATCACAACCTGTCATTGCATGAGTAAACAGGAGGGTGTTTTTTCACAGGACCTAGAGCTTCTTGGATCTCCATGATATTGTGAATTTTATCAGGTTTGCCATTTTTTACATAAATTAGGAGAGAGAAAGCTTACTGCTTGAAAGTGCGCGCACAGCTAGCATGATAAGGATATCTGTATCAGTTGCTATAACTGTTACATTATGACCAGCTGGTAGCTCAATGGCTGTCGAAATAATAAGATAATATGCATCTACGCTTGCTAACTGAACCAAGATGCCACAATTCCATAGGATGGGTGTTAGAAGTTTGATAAAACACGATTTGTTTTTGCAATTTGGTAGAAACTCTTCCTGAGAAGATGTGACAACCATGTCAAGGTCTAGTGCTAAATCTACCGAGGTTTTCTTGCTGCTCCGGTGCTTCTGCTCCTCCGCTTTATTGTTTGGTGGACCCTAATACCCATCAAACACTATTGTTGATGAACACTTAAAATATTTCATTATATAAGATGAATATGCCATGCAAATAATCCTGTAAGTCGCTGATCTTGGCCAAATAATGATATGAAGAAGGTATCCACCATCTACAAAAAAAAAAAAAAACACTGTGTCTTTTGGTGCATTTTCTTTGCAAGAAGATACCGATGCTATGACTTCAGCGAGGGCTGATTTTCTCGTCTTCCTCATCGATATTTCGTCAAACAAAGACATAGTTCTAGGTGCTAGTTCATTTGAAAAGAACTGCATTAGCTCAGGTCCAGATCTGAATACACAGATTAAATAGCTGTTGTTGATTTAATTTCACGCTTGAGAGATTCACAAGATATCTCTTGCGTCTCCAGGATATCATTTCGGGGAGACAGGATGGAGGTCACGCTTTATCAAGAGCTAGAAGAGGATGAGACTTATGAGGACTTAGGGGACTTTTGATATATTGTAAAAGATATAATTCTGAGTCACTCCTGAAATTTTCTGCGTTCTAGTAATTTTTCCCATTTAAAAATAATTGTTAAGTGTTTATGGACTTTTTGAATTTTGGGGTCTTCTACAAAAAAAAAAGGCATGCCTCGGACTTTTGGGGACTTTTGATATGTTGTACAACATGTGATTCTGAGTCGATCCTAAAAAAATCCCGTTTAAAATAAATTAAAAGTACGGTACTTTTGGATTTTTTGAGTTTGGGGTATTCAATCAAATAATCCAAGCATCGGACTTTATAGGACTTTTGATATGTTGTAAAGCATATAATTCTGAATCAATCCTGATATTTTCTGCTTTCTTATCATCTTTCCCAACCTTAAAATAATATATTATTCCTTATGGACTTTTTGAAATTTTGTGTCTTCTGCCAAAAAAGACAAGCTTCGGACTCCTAGGGAATATTTATATGTTGTTAAGTATATAATTCTGATCCGATCCTGAAATGTTCAGCTTTATTCTAATGTTTGCCCATTTTAAAATAATGTTTAGGTATTTATGGGCTTTAAGAAATGTTGGGTCTTCTTAAAAAAAAGTCAAACCTTGGCCGTTAGGGGAGTTTGATAAGTTGTAAGGCATGTAATTCTGAGCCGATCCTGAAATTTTCAGCTTTATCCGAATTTTGTCCGGGTTTACTTGTTTTTTTCGACAATATTCGTGGACCAAAAGTGTTTTAGGCTCTACTAACCAAAGACATAGCAGTGTCTTGGATTCTAACCATCAGAGACATAGCAGTGCCTTACGATCTACCCATCAGAGATATATCAGTGTCTTAGGCTATAGCCACCAGAGACATATCAGTGTCTTAGGCTAAAACCACCAGAGACATAACAGTCTCTTAGGCTATAACTACCAGAGACATAACAGTCTCTTAGGCTATAACCACCAAAATCATAACAGTATTTTAGGCTTTAACCACCAAAGACATAGCAGTCTCTTAGGCTATAACCACCAGAGACATAGCAGTCTCTTAGGCTATAACCACCAAAAACATAACAGTGTTTTAGGCTTTAACCACCAAAGACATAGCAGTGTCTTAGGTCTTAACTAGTGAGCCCACGATCGAGCTATACCGACCAAGCGACCGACGCTGCTATCGATGATAGTTCTAACATTTGCGGGTATAGTGTGCCATATGCTCAGCGCAACGAACCCTAAGGCCATTACTCTAGATTTTCTAGACAGAAGTCACTACCTGTTTATTAAAGTAGTTCATCATTTGTCTTCATGAGATTTTTTGAGCCCATTATAGACCCAATGATTGACAGAATAATTCTGGAAGGACTGAGGATCGAACCCGGGACCGCTGGATATGTAGCCAAGATCTCTGACCACCAGACCCCAGAGGCGGTAAAGGAAGGTAGATGAAAGTAAACTTTTGATAGATACTTTCAATAGCTACAAAATAGCACTGTTGACCTCGATGATTTTAAGGTAAAGTGCTCGCCTCAGGACCCGATGTTCGTAGGTTCAAACCCAGCTGGGGTCGCCGGATTCTTCTTGCGTAGTAATAATCCGTAGCACAACTTTCTAAGAAGGGGAATTATATCTGTAGGTCCCATGTCGCTTGTGGGATGTAAAGGAAACCTGGAAGGTATGTGAAAATACATTTCCCGGCAAAATTGGTATGCCTTTTCACGCTCGCTCATAAAAATTCAGTGTGGAAGGCAACGGGGAGCTACCATACTTCTTGAATTACCCTATTACATGGAATTCTTTACCAGATGGTGCAGGAAGCACTAACCATCTGAAAGGCTGAGTGTATGCCTAGTTCCACATCAAACCAAACTTCGAGTTGTTAAGTTTGAAGAAGAAGGGACTGATTGAGGACGAAAGTTGACAACCGCTCTAAGGTACCTTGACTATACCCCTGGTCGGATACACAATTTATTTTCTTCTTTTATTTACATTTCTAGGGCAAAGTTTGAGTGTCTCTTATTTGTATGTCCATTGGGTGGTTTTGTAGACTTTATCATGATATAGAGCAGTGGTTCCTAAATTGTGGGTCACGGGACACGAGCTGATATTTATTGGTCACAATTTTTTTTAATACGAAAGGTTTGTTTTTATATGAATATGTAACGTATATTCATTAATATATTCTTTAATTAATAATATATAATAAAACTTGAAAAAAATCGGTCGTGAAAGTTTGTCGTTTTAAAAATTGGATTATGGTTCTTAAATTAGATCCAAATTAAATATATAGTTCTGAGGTGGGTCTTTAACCATGGTCCACCCCCTTTGAGGTATCTAGGTTATTAGGGTTCTAATCTTGTGTAGGATACTTCAAGTGGAGATTTACCTGTATTAGTCAGTGTGCATGTGATTGGGGATATCCTATAACCACTCTCGTGTATGATTGATCAAAAAGAATATTATCAAGTAGTTTATAAATAAGTATTTTCTCAAATTAAACCTTTTTTTTAATTTATTCTTTGATATGTGAAGTCACATAAATTAAAAATAGTTTTAATCTACTGGTTCATCGTGATTGTTCACAATTAAAATTATAATTTTATTCTTAGGAATGTTTATCATAATATTATATAGAATGTGTGATCATTTTTATAGCTAAAATAAAAACAGAACAATGGAATTCTAGAAAAGGGTCTAAAAATACTGCTTAAGGCGGAGAAACCGAGGTTATAATCCTATTCGTTTGTACTGAGGGTGGTCTTTCTTAAATTATTTTACACTCCCCCTCCATGCAAATAATGGTACATATCCATTACATTTCCCCTTCCTCATCGCTAGCACACTAGCGTAGTTAGAATCTGAATGGGTTGTGAAACGCGGTGACAAAAAAACACTAGGTTATGCAAAATTAATATTTATAGAATACTAAAAATTTATCTGTAGGTATTTAAAAATCTACTCATTGGTAAATGATTTAAATAGAGAATTATTCATTTCTAACAAAGGGGGTATTTATTTAAATCCCCTATGTGGTTTCCATTATATTATGTTTACAGACGAGTGCTGGAGCATATCCTAAAATAATTCCTCATCTTTCTGTGTGTTTTGATAAAAGAAAAGTGTTATTTGTGTACAACCTAAATGGGCAGTAAGATACGTTTAACTCGAAAAGGAGATTTATTTGAAAATGGGGTAGCTACACAATTTATGCAAGCTATCATAAAATTATATTTACTATTACTATTATTATTATATATTTTGTATACAGCATCTGTATTTTCGCTTGGTATCTTTGCGAACCACTAGTAGCAATCATTTTGAATGTTTGTAACTTAGTTATTTTGTTAAAACATAGCTTTGAGATTTCCTTGATTGGTGATTATATATATATATTATTTAGCTAGTAAATATTTTATTTAATATCAAAGCTATAAAGATAATTTTCGAACAGCCTGTATAAATAACTTTTTATATGTGAAGCGCCGATGAAACTACTGCAAGGCTAGCATGTGTCACGTCACGTGATCAAGATATTTACCCCCCAAATATGACGATGATTTCAAATATTATATAAATTAAACGTTATTATATTTATAAGTAAAACTGATAATGTATGTATAATAAGCCCATGGGTATGAGAGGATGTAGGAAGAATAAGTAATACAAGATATTTCATCAGTATGTTTTATTAAAAACCTAAGAGTAAAATTCAAAATTGGGAAAAAAGAACCTATTTTAATGGTGAGAATATTTCAAACTTATTATGTTCAACATTTAGATGTCTTAGTTGATATCCGGTGCTGTTTTATGTCGGTTTGTCAAACATTTGTTTTAAAATAGCTTCATTTTAATTTCAGCAAGGTCCAGAGAAAAAAATCAAAGTATACATTTCTGAGGGGAAGATAGACGCCCTCAGCAATTTCCTGCGCGCACCGTTCGTCAGGATGACGCTGAAGACTTCAATCCGCGCCCTCTGGGATGAGTTCCGCCGCGTCTAACCGACGATGATCCTGGTGGCGGGCACAGCTCCGTGCCAGGCTCCGGGCCAAGCACCGGACCAAGCTCCGGGCCAAGCGCCGGACAAAGTTCCGGGCCAGACGCCGTTGACTACGCCTGGAGCAGCTAGCAGCAACCCGCTCCTCTTGTCGCGGGCGCTGGAGTCTCCCTCCTGAGGATCAGCGGGGAACGCCGAAACTGCCACCAGCACGCAGACCAGAACAACCTGCGTGATAGACAGTTGACAGTCAAGGAGCGGGTACGACACGAATTCATGTCCAAATAACTATTGTTCTTGAGTAGTTATAGTGTGTTTTTAAGATATAAATATATCAGTACATGGCTTACATATTATCTAAGTGCATGAGGACACACTCAATATCACAAAATCAAGAAGGAAATTTAATACCCGGAAACTAGGAGAAACATATGCATAACTACTCCATAGCTAAGTACCCATCTGAAATCAAATTGTTGCCTCATCAATTTGAGGTTAGTCTATTCAACTAACTTGTCATTGACACTAGCACACACAATTTAAAAATATTATTAAAAAGGTGATAAGAACTTCTCCCAGTGTTAAAATGCAAATTTAGGATGACGTACAGTATATATATTTATATATATGTATTTTCATCACGTATTACTACCCTTTTGATCTATGTATAGACATATATAGATATAGTTGGCTGTCAAAACTCATAGCTTCAAATCTTTCAAATCTAGATCAGTGTTGAAAATTGAATTCTTATTTTCTCTGTCATGCTTCTCTTGAACAGTTAGGGTAGCCATCAGCATAAAAGGGGCCTACTCTCACCTGAATGTATTGATCTTAGAACTATGCCCAAACAGAATTCGTACACGAACTCCAAAATTTCAATTATATTAGAGTAGGACTTAATATTGACCTATCAAGGTGGCCTGGTGGTCTAGGGGTAAGGTGTCAGACTTCTGTGCTGAGGGTCCGGGGTTCAATCCTCGGTCCCGACACAGATTTATCTGATTGCCAAACCCTTCCTTCACCTCTGGCAAGATGTGTATTAATCACAACTTGTGAATGTGAGGAATGCCAGGCCTCCACCGTGGTTCGGATTCCACGTTAAACTGTAGGTCCTCCATTTCATCTCACAATCACCCTACCATTGCACATTAGCGTAAGTGCGTATAACCCGAACGGATAGTAAGACGCGGTGCTAATAATAATAATAATATTGACCTATTATTAGTAGTAATGTCACACATCACCTTACTACTCCTACAGGACTCATTCATATCTACACGCGTTTGCGTGAATATTGAGAGTGTAAAACGATTTAATAAAACCACCCGAGTACACCCGACAGGTATATGACCCCCGTCTAGGGTTAACAAGAGGAGGTTAACCTGCTATATTTGTCCATATGTCCACTGGTGCAGACATACAGACTTCTCTACTTTTTACATATCATAGTCGATAACCCCCTGTTATCAGCGAGTAAATGTATAAATAAACACATTATTATTGCATTCCAACTCACCAAGAACTTCATGGTGATCTTAAGTAGTTGTTTTTGAGGTAAATGTTTAGAAGAGCTGACTGATGAAGACCGCAGACCTGTGCTTGTCTTTTATAGTCGCAGTATCTTTCCTTCTTTCTGTCCTTGAAGTGCAACTAGCCTCGCCCATCGTTTCAAGAGGGACAAAAAAATCCCCACTCAAATCACAGGTAACTATTTTTTTATTTAAATCTTAGCATGTTTATTTATAATGTATTTATAGCCAGTTGACATGTTAGAATAATTAATCATTCATGGCAACATGCCTATTTTTACCTACGACGCTGGAGCTAGGACATTTCTCAATATTTTTTTTATTTACAGAAGAAATAAACATAAAGTTAATATTTGTTGTTGGTATGTTTTCCCTTTCTAAGATTTCAGTATTAGTTTTTACAGAAAAAACATGTTTCGAATCTACCATTTTTATTCTCTACAAAGTTCTCTGGGAAGTGAGTTTGAATTTTATCAATACAAGTTCTAATACAATGCCAATCAAAGACGTTAACTGCATACAATGAACTTAGATTAAAAATCTATTCAAATTTTGTGACTAGCATTGTAAAAAGTAAAAAATAATTTCAGTCAGATAAAATTGTATCGAAAATAGCAAGTTAGCGGCAACAATATTTATTACTATTAATTAATACACCGATTTCTTTTGTCAGTTGCATATACATTTTATATTATTAATGCATTTACCGTAGACAACTAAGATATAAATATGAATCCATAAAAATTCAAATTCACGGTGAAGGTACTTACTTACTCCATGACATAAGAAACTCGAAAGTTCAAAATGGCGCACTTATAAAGTATTTCACCTATCCCTATTTTGAGCTAGTTCTATCCAGTCCACTTCATTTCGCCCGACATTCTTCAGGTTCATTTTAATTTTATACCTTTCTTATAAGTCTAGGTCTTCCCAATGGTCTCTTCCCGTTGGGTTTACCAGCCAGTAACCTGAACAAGGTTCTAGAATCTCCCATTCGTGTTGTATGTCCTGCTCACCATAATCTACGAGACTTGATTATCCTAACAATGTATTTTGGTGAGTATAGGGTATGTAACTCATTATTATGTAGCCTCCTCCACTCCACAGTGGCCTCATTCGTTTTTATGGACCAAATGTCTTTATAAGCACCTTGTTTTCTAACACCCTAACTTTGTTTTCGTCATGTAAGGTAAGAGACCACGTTTCACATCCATAGAGAACAACCGGTAAACGGGGTTCAATCCTCGGTCAAGGCACAGATTTATCTGATTGCCAAACCCTTCCTTCACCTCTGACAAGACGTGTATTAATCACAACTTGTGAATGTGAGTAATGCCAGCCCTCCACCGTGGTTCGGATTCCACGTTAAACTGTAGGTCCTCCATTTCATCCCATACTCACCCTACCATTACACATTAGCGTAAGTGCGTATAACCCGAACGGGTAGTAAGACGCGGTGCTAATAATAATAACAACCGGTAAAATTATTGTTTTGTATATTCTGAGTTTTACATTCATTGAAGGCAGGCGAGTTGTTAACAACTTACTGACCGAGTAATAGCATGCATTTTCCCGACTGTATTATTTTCCCACTTTACAATTTAATAACGTTATTGTTAGTTAAAATTGTTAATAAATATTTAAACTCATTAACTCTCTCAAATTATATACTTTGTCCTCTAAATTATTGACACCAATATGTGTTCTCTGTGTGATCATAATATGCTTAGTCCTTTCAGCGTTCACTTCAAAACATATTTCCTCACGAGCCTCTAATAAAATGTCTGCATTTCTTGGAACAGTTTTTTAACTATTGCCCAACAAAGCTAAACCATCTTCATATCCTAATAGCTTTGTATCGTTTAATATCAAACCTTCCCTACTAACTTGCATTACCCTAATAACATACCCCTAGATTAAAAAAGTAACGGTGAAAGTGCATCTTCTTGTTTCAGCCAATTAAATATTTGGAAAGTATCTGATAAGTGACATCCAACCCATACCCTGCCACCTGGATCAGTCAAACATATCTCAATTAGCTTGACAAGTTGTTTGGATATCTCAAATTTAACAAAAATATAATATAATTTATATATTTTATCTGAATCATATGATTTTTTTTTAATGCATGTATACTTGAAGCTAAGATTAACAAATGGGTGTTTATGTGTGTATCAAATTAATTATTTGTAGTGGTGTACCTGTACATTTATAGAATGTTGTGGTATAAATTTATAATGGATGGGAAGATTTAATTACTAACATGATGTAAAAATGAGGGAAAACTTCTAAAAGTTTGTCAGCTAATAATGACTTGGAGATTGTCTGATTTACCTATATTTCTAACTGTATAGTATTTTTAGATTTATTGATAGTTTTGTTTTTGTAGCTTTCATATTTAACATTTAAAATATTTATAAATAATTATTCATTTTGTGGCCTGGTTAACACCTAGCCTCATCAGATTAAATAAACATATTTAAATTAAATAAGGGTTGACATTGCAATGTTTAAATATTCAAAATACCAGTGAAATAATAAATTATTAATTTCTCTTTAAATAAGCCCTGCTTTGGTAATAAACGAGTTTGTCATATTATATTAACATTTATTTAGTGTTATGTTAAACCCATGCCAATAAAAGCATACGTATACAGATTTCCTTAAATATCTATGTTATAATTATGTTTAATTTTTAAAACGCTATTCACGGGAATAAGGCAAAACCTGTTCCTAATATAACTAACAAAATATACTAAAGTTAATTTCCCTACACTCTGTATGAGTAGAGTTAGTATGTTTGGCTAGTAAGTGAAATAGTGCAAAATTCATGAAAAAATAAAGACACTCGTTGAGAAAAATAAATTAATCTTATTATTTTAACTATTTTAAATCAGGGCAAGAATATAAGATTTCTTCAATGTAAATTTTAAGGATAAAATGGTTTTATTATAAATAGTGTTTCTATAATTACGTATTCATATTAAATGCATTGTTTTAAGGCACTTTATATTTCTAAAAAACATTTAAAAGACATATTAAAAATTTTAATTATCTTTTATGAACAGAAGAATATTATTTGTTTAAGAGTATTTCACATATTAATTCTTTATTTCTTTTATTCGAATATTTTAATTCAGTGCTATAAATTATCCAGCCGGTTAATACGTTGGTGTTGGTTACACATCGTTGCTAATAAGAGTAAAAATAGCATATGCTATTCTTATAAAGATATGGCCCCACACATTAGGTGTAGAATAACTTACCCGCCTCGGTGGAGTAGTGAGCTAAAGCGCTAGTATCGTGTTGAGCTAGACTGCCGATGACAGAGAGATCTAGGTTCGAATCTAGGTCAGGTGAACTGGGGTGGTTTTTCCTAAATGGTTTTCCAATCTCCCTCCAAGCAAATGCGGGCTAGCTTCCTCTAAATTCAACCTTCCTTATTCCTAGCCCATTAGCGTAATTAGTACTTAAGCTTACAACCTGAACGGGTAGTAAGATGCGGTGGTAAAAAGATTAATTATATAGAATAACTTAACAAGTTCACACAATATTTATTGATCACATTATTACAGGTAGATTGGAGAAGGATATCTGTACAATTTAACAAGTCAAAAATAAGTAAAAAACCACTGGAGCATCAGGCGAATTATCCGACATTTTGGTTGGAATAATTTAACTTGAGGCCCAAAGACAAAATAATATGCGTTATCCATTGAGTTTGAGAAATAACATTAACATTTAATTTTCCTATTTTTCTGGGAATTTTTCTAGCTACTACTTATTAGTCAAGAACTATCATAAGATATTTTCATAAGAAATAAATTAGTAACCTAATAAAGGTAAGAGTAGTATATATTGTTATATATCGATGCATGACCTTTGTAAATGTTTCATTCCTATTTGGAATTCAGACATACTAAAACTACGAGTATATTAGAGTGATGCCTTAAGGTGGGGTGCTAGTGAGCGCGAGTTTAGTGCATTAATTTTGCAGTTTTTATAGCATAAACATTTTTTGGCCAAAATAAATGCAATTTTTCTTCTATAGACTCATAGAGCTTAGTTTTCTGCACATGCTAATCTCAACAGTTGTTGAATATCTGTCATGAACAGAGTGGCATTTGGTGACAAACTTTTTAAATGAAGAGGAAAAGTTGTCATTAAATTTCAGAACACCCTTGGCAGATATTCAAGAACTGTTGAGATTAGCATGTGCAAAAAACTAAGTTTTATGTTTCTATAGAAGAAATATTTGTTTTGTTTTGGCCAACAAATGTTTATGTTATAAAAACTTCAAAAATACTTCCCTAAGCTCACGCTCACTATCACCCCATCTTAAACGTGCGACTTAGCATTTACAGATGCAGATTGTGAGATTTAACTGTAAATATATTAAGCAATATCATTTAATAAATAATTCTTCATTTGTATTAGATTGTTTAGTGAGAAAAAAAAGAGCTCCATTGTTTGGGGAAAGTTTTATCGCGTGTTAAATTGGATTACGGAAAGTTTTTGCCCGGGAAAATTGCTCCTTCCCTAAAAAAAAAATTGGAAAATTGTGCCCTCCTATTAATCATCACACCATTAGGTGGTAAAAGTACGCCCCACACACTGTTTTACACACTTACAACAAGTACGCCCAAGGAGCTAACAAAGTGTATGAAGAGTCTAGCCTAAATTCAAAAAATGGAGTAAAGTGTCGTCAATAATTAGTTTGGTAACTTGAATTTATACGTTCACATCAAATGCTTACAGATACACACTAATATTTATTTAATTGAAAAACCTAACCTAACCTAACCTAGCCTAACCTATTCTAACTAAGCAACAGGCAAATAGACAGATACGATGAATCAATGTACTTTTACCTCCTCAAGAACTCATGATGTGTGATGAGTCAATTTGAAATACCTACCCTTCTAAACAAAAGGATGCGATGAACCGATCTACGCCGATGAAAATGGTAAGGTCGTGAGGAAAGTGAGAAAAGTGCGCCCACATGACCTTGTTAAAATTATTTAAGTGAGACAGGCAAGGTCGTGTGGGTGCACTTTCCCCACCTATTAGTGTGATGATTCATGTGAGGGCGCAGTTTTCCCTTTTTTCTGGGAAGGTGCAGTTTTCCCAGGCGCAATTTTCTTAATAGCGTTAAATTACATTCTTACTAAAAGAAAAAAAGTACCTTTTCTTTAGTGAAAAAGAACATATCTAAATAATAAAAAATATTCAACAAATGATTAAGTAAATGTTAAAATTAGAGTTGTATAAGAGAAAATTTTTGTTCATGGTGTTATTTATTAATATAATTTTTATAAACATATATTTAACTGGTATGGTGGTATCCCTTCCATCTTAAAAAACATACATGATCTAATTTGGGTTTTAGTTTATTATTCATCTTCACGATATTTCAACTTAAATATTATTAATGAAAGTCGGGAGACATTTAATTATTTTACGTTACTAATTATTTTTCGATAGAACAAAAAACTCATTTACCTGAGCTATGTCTGAACTCAATAATTCCTGGCAACAGAATCTCTAAAGTTTAGATATTCTACGTTTAAATTAGTTTAAAAATGAAATGTAAGAAAAAAAGAGATAGGAATCAAACCAAGAGCTTTTGTTTGGAGTGCATATATTATTTACACAAAGCTAGCAACAAGCTATAGACTTTTATTAAATAAATATGTTTATGGTTTGAATTATATGTTAAAGGTCATCGTAATAACGAGAAGCCACATGCATGTAATGTGTAATAAGGTAAGGTATAATAATGCAAATAATTCAATGTTTATTCACAATTAAGTTTTTATTCAAAATCAAACAGAAACATTCAAAATGTGAAAAAGCCAACCATTTTAATGGACAGAATATTTAAAAAAAATTCAATGTTCAACATTTAGATGTCTTAGTTGATAGCCTGTGCAATGTTTTTATGTAGAGTTTTTAAACATTTGTGTGAAATTAGATTCATTTGACTTCAGCGAGGTCCAGAGGAAAAGAAAAGGTTGAAACTTCTGAGAGGAAGATAAAAGTCCCCCCGCAAATTTATTTCCTGTGCGCACCGTTCATCAGGATGACGCTGAAGACTTCGATCCGCGCCCTCTGGGATGAGTTCCACCGCGTCTAACCGACGATGATCCTGGAGGCAGGCACAGCTCCGTGCCAGGCTCCGGGCCAAGCACCAGACCAAGCTCCGGGCCAAGCGCCGGACAAAGTTCCGGGCCAGACGCCGTTGACTACGCCTGGAGCAGCTAGCAGCAACCCGCTCCTCTTGTTGCGGGCGCTGGAGTCTTCCTCCTGAGGATCAGCGGGGAACGCCGAAACTGCCACCAGCACGCAGACCAGAACAACCTGCGTGATATCCAGTTGACAGTCAAGGAGCGGGTACGACACGAGTTCATGTCCAAATAATTATTGTTCTAGAGAAGTTATAGTGTGTTTTTTTAGATAAATATATCAGTACATGACTAAAAAACTAACAAAGTGCATGAGGGCACATCCAATATCACAGAATCAAGAATGTGGCTTAGTACCCGGATACAAGGGTAAACCAATATAGGCCTTAGATAATTACTGGTTTATGCAGTAAGCTTTTGAAATCAAACCATTGCCCCTTATATTTGAAGTAGGTATCCCTAACTAACTGGTCACTGGCACACGCGATTTGAAACTACTATCATACAAGTAATAGGAACTGAGGCCCATTGCTGGGCTGTATAGATAAATAAACACATTATTGTAGCATTCCAACTTACCAAGAACTTCATGATGATCTTAAGTAACTGTTTGTAGGTTAGATGTTTCGAAAAGTTGACTGATGCTAACCGAAGATCTGCGGTTGTCTTTTATAGTTGCTGTAGCTTTAAACGACATTGGAATGTCCTTGAAATGCAACTAGCCTCGCCCATCGTTGCAAGAGGCACAAATAGATCACAACACACAAAAGAAAGCAGATTTTATTTTTAATTCGTATCGTTTTATTTTGTTATATTCATAACCAGTTTACATATTAAAGTAAACATATATGACATCATGCTTATTTTTACCTACACGCTATAACTAGGCTACCTCTTAAAATATTTTAAATTAAAAAGTAATAAACAATAAACTAAATTTTATTTTTCGACACTTAGAATTTATTAGAAATTTCTGTTCTTACCAAAATAAAGCTTGCTTACTAGTTATAATTTTTCTTCTCTTTTATTTTCCTTATATATTGAATGTGAATGTGAATTTTATCTATAAAAGTAAAGGTACACTATAATGCTATTTAAAACGGGTAAAGGCATTAAATATATTTTAATTAAAAACACATCCAAAATCTATGACTGGCAATGTACAAAGTTATGAAAATTAATTAATTATATATTAATAAAATTCCCTCAAAAATAATAGATTGTCAAAAATATTTTTAAATAATAAAAAAAACGCAAATTGTTTAGCCATTTCCCTACTCATTTAATATTTATTATTTTACTATGTATACATAAATCCATAAACAAATATGGTTATATGTATTTTTTATTTGAAATATTTAACGTGCACTTTCAAAATTTACCGATTATAACAGTGCACAACTTATGGACTAAATTAAATCTAGAACAGACACAGCATACAGACCCCGGTCGTTAAATCATCACTGTAAAAGGAGAAATTCACATTTCACCAATGATACACTATTAAGCCATGCCGGGAACTGAACCCAAGACCCTTAGCTCAGTATATAAACCTGCTACCGACTGAGCTAATATGTTGTGTAGTGAGTTTATATAAATTCAAATTGAGAGCATAGGTACTTTATCAACCGCAGCGTACACATAAATACATTATTTTAAAATATACTTTTTAAAAAGATTTCAACTAAAACCCACATATTCTTATGCATATTTTTTAGCCAGTGGCAACTTCAGTGGCCTCATGATCTACGGCGTCACTCTCTCAATATACTAAATTTCCGATGGTGGTAAGACCGGGGCTCAATCCCCAGTCGGGTGTACTGAGAGTGTTTTTTTATAAAAGGTTCTACACACTCCTCCCACTAAAATGACGGTAAATTTACTCTAAATTTAACTTTTTTCATCCTTAGTGGTGACCTGGTGGTCTAGATTTAAAGTGTCAGACTTCTGTGCTGGGGGTGCGGGATTCAATCCTCGGTCCCGGAACAGATCTATCTGATGGCCAAATTCTTCCTTCACCTCTGACAAGATGTGTATTAATCACAACTTGTGAATGTGAGGAATGCCAGGCCTCCACCGTGGTTCGGATCCCACGTTAAACTGTAGGTCCTCCATTTCATCTCACAATCACCCTACATTACACATTAGCGTAGGTTCGTATAACCCGAATGGTTAGTAAGACGCGTTGCCAATAATAATAATAATAATAACGTATCACTAACGTGATTTTTTTAAAAGATACATTTTAACACGCTTACAAGATTTTACATTTTCAAGTATTTATAAAACGAGCACATATTTAGATAGTGAATTATTATTAATAATAAACCCAATAAGTTATAATTAATTATCTAAAAATCACTGTTGGGTGTTATTTTATTCAGGATTTATTTTAAATTCTGGTTTTCCGTTTAAAATGCACGAAAAACTTTTATTATATACCAACATGGCTATTATATTTTTAAGGCTATTATTCCAATAAAAATATTTGAAGCTGTAAAATGTTGTGCCAGTTAGCTTGGGATAACAACTACTCCTTTAAAAACTTTTTATGAAATTTGATTTTGAAGTTTTTTTGGGGGGACGTGGGTTGAAAAATAATAGCATTTATACTCTTTTTTTCAACCATGCAAAGGTTGGGGCTAGGGTGTACTGAGAGGTATTTTTTCTAAATGGTTTCCTACTTTTCCGCCACGAAAATGTGGGTATGATTTCTCTAATTTGTATCTTATTTGTTCCTGCTATGCGTAATTAAAACATAGGGTATAGCCTGAGAGGACGGTGACATGTAGGGAAAAAAACAAAATACTGATACCGATGTATTGTGGTATTATTAAGTAATTGTAATTATATTATTAGTAGAATAAATTGTATATGTACTTACAAGTTGTACCAATTTGCTATGTAATAGGTTGGATGAAATGTCTGAAAGTGGGTAAATTAATTTATCTCTTTTGAAGACTTACTACGTTTCTTCCGTAGTTTATCCGAGTTAAGGGGCGGCCAGACTGAGCGAGCGAGCGGGCGGGCGGCCAAAATATAAAATAAAACAGATTGGTTGTAATGAGAGGTGGCCAGACTGGAGCGAGCGACTGAGCGCGCAAGCTAGAATTGGTTCTATTTTTCAAACGTGCGTGCTCGACCAGGTACAGTCTAGTTTACAGGCGCTATGCAATATTATTGTATGTTGGTTCATTGATTGCTAGGAAAACTTCTCATTTTTAAATTTTTATTAATATCTATAGGTTTAGCACACTTGATACTAACGGCCTAATTTAATTAGTAAGATCATAAACTATACCTATATGTATATATATATATATACATATAGGTACATATAGGTATATATATACATATATATATGTAAAACATACGTTAAAATACTTCAATATTATCAAAGTATGGCCTTACAATTAAGAATCACCATTAGAGTGAAGAGAGGATGAGAAAACCACAACAATAAATCACTTTTTAAAAAACCCCTCAGTTCACTCAGCCAAGATTCGGAGCCTCCTCGTCAACAACTAACGAGAGCTATCTGCTAATCACGCGCTCGCTCGCCAGTCTGGCCACTCAGTCGCTTGCGTTCTCACTCACACGCTTGTCAGTCTGGCCGAACCCTTATCAGGGTAAATTATGTTTATGCCCGCTCGGTTTATTTGTTTTGTCCAGTTTAGTGTTTAAATATGTCATTCTAATAAAAGTTATCGTTTAAATATATGTTTAAATCACATCTCTGAGGAAAGTAGGGAACAAAGCCTATAGTTTATAAGTCAAAAGTTTTACCACGCCTTGTTTATTTATGGTGTGGAAATTCTCTTTCACCCCGCACACTAATATCCAACCATACAGTAGAAGGTTATACTAGTCCACTGAAGGACAGATGACGTAGCCATGCTTAATTATTGTTGTTTTCTGTCTCGATTCTCTTACAGGTGAAGTCCCCTAAAAAGGGACATTTATTTTTGTAAAGTTTTGCTACCCAACCTGAGATATAAGTTTGCCTATCTTCTTCTGTGGCTGTATCAAGTTAAATTGCCCTTTCAGGTGTAATGATATGGAATTACACATCTCAATCATTTATTATTCACATCTATATTCAAAATCACAATATTATAAATGCATGCGGGTAGTAAGATTTATTTGTGTTAAGTTGCAAGGTATGGTGACATCTTTCTACGTCTCTGTTTGAAAATCCAACTCAGTTTTGTAAACAGAAACGCCCCTGGATGACCACACTTTTTTTCTTTTGGGAAGTTTCGAGATGGAAATGTCGCTAGTTATACCTACTTCAAGGTACGCATCTCTTCACTGGCCTTCCTGACGAGGAGCCGTGTAGGTTGAGTCTATGACATATTAATCTATATTATAAATTTCACATGTCGGGAATTACATGCATATCATGCAATAGTCGGGATCTTATTAAAATCTACAACGTGTAAGATATCTATCAAAAAACTGTTTATCTACTTAAAATAAAAAACTATAAAACACCAGAACTTTTGTTTTCTAAAATAAGACATTATCCCTTTTTAATTATTATAATACAGAATAACAGACTTGAAACCAATTCAATAATGATATAAAATATCACACTAATTGTGGCGAACAAACAATTACTATATCAGGCTAGCTCTTTTATACGTTACACAGGTAGGCTTACGTCGGAGTTTTGACCATCACTATCCATCGATCCGCACCCGTAACAGATATTTACCTATTAAGGTATGGTCTTTGTAAATGTTTCATTACTAGAATCATTACCATTATTAGCACCGCGTCTTACTACCCGTTTGGGCTATACGCACTTACGCTAATGTTTAGTGTTAGGCAGTGGCGCAGGAACGTTTTTATTTGGGGGGGGGGGG
>CABFWB010000270.1:104680-131869 GCA_902151455.1 Timema bartmani
GGTAAAAATAATCATGTGCTTTTATAAGGGATAACATTTTTTAGATTAAAAAAAGACCAGGTAAATGTAATACAGCTGTCCCTCGCACGACGTGAGTGATTGGTTCTGATAAATCGCGTAACATGAAAACGCAATTGAATTGATTTTAACCTGGGTGAAATAGAGATTACTCCAAAGGAAAAAAGTGAATAAAAATATAAAACTTGTAAATTAATGCAATTTTTATTAATTTATCTAACTAGTACAATACTATGCGTAGACTACACCTATTGTCAATCTTCAATCCCCTGAAATTTGTAAACAAACACAATTTTTAATTAATCCATCTAATTCATACAATGCTATAGGTACACCTACTGTTAATCTTCAATCGCATGATAAATTAACTGGATATGGCAAACTTGGATTATCATTAGCTTGTTCTTGACGGTAGGCTCCTGCTCTCTTGACGGCCCTGGGACTGTAAGCTCTTGCTCTCTGGAAGTCCCTGGGATGGTAGGCTCTGGTAGGCTCTTGCTCTATTGAGGGGCCTGGAACACTAAGCTCTTGCTCTCTTGACGGCCCTTGGATTGTAGGCTCTGGTAGGTTCTTGCTTTCTTGAAGTCCCTAGGACTGTAAGCTCTTGACGGCCCTTGGATGGTAGGTTCTTGCTCGCTTGAAGGCCCTGGAACGCTAAGCTCTTGCTCTCTTGATGGCCCTTGGACGGTAGGTTCTTGATCTCTTGGGGGCCCCGGAACGGTTAACTCTTGCTATCTTGAGGGCCCTGGAACGGTAATCTCTTGCTCTCTTGAGGGCCCTGGAACGGTAAGCTCTTGCTACCTTGAAGTCCCTTGGACTATAAGCTCTTATTCTCTTAAAGTACGGTAAGCTCTTGCTCTCTTGATGACCCTTGGATGGTAGGCTCTTGCTCGCTTGAAGGCCCTTGAACGCTAAGCTCTTGCTCTCTTGATGGCCCTTGGACGGTAGGCTCTTGATCTCTTGGGGGCCCCGGAACGGTTAACTCTTGCTATCTTGAGGGCCCTGGAACGGTAAGCTCTTGCTATCTTGAGGGCCCTGGAACGGTAAGCTCTTGCTCTCTTGAGGGCCCTGGAACGGTAAGCTCTTGCTACCTTGAAGTCCCTTGGACTATAAGCTCTTGTTCTCTTAAAGTACGGTAAGCTCCTGCTCTCTTGAAGGCTCTTGCCTGACAGCTCTTGCTGTCGTGAAGTGCCCCGGGTCGTTAGACTGAGGATTTTTCAACTTTTTTTGATGAAATGGTCAAGACTCAGCTGACGGCCAGCATTCTTCCTCTCTTTATAGAGTGATTTGTAGCAAACCAAAGAACTCAATCTCTCTGGCAACTTTGGCACTTCTATCCATGTTAGGATCATTCTCTTCAATGAGTATAATTGCACTGTCAATGTGTTAACAAAATTCAGCAATTTGTTTTGTTGAACGTGTTTGATAAGCTCAACAACATAAGGCTCTTCTTCGTCATCCTTTATGCCGTTTTCCATTTCTAGAAGATCATCATTGGTGAGTTGTATTGAGTGAGATTGGAGCTATTCCTCCACATTTGCCTGGTCTACGTCCTCAAATCCAACATCTTGCTATATCAACGATGTTATGTCTTGAATTGGAAAGCTCGTGTTCAGGATCAAAATCATGAGAATCAGAAACTGCAAGCCAAATATTTTTCCAAACTCCCTTCATACAGGACTGTTTAACTCCTGCCCATGAATCTCCAATGTTGTCAATACCACCCCCTAACACCAAACTGTACAATAAAGATCTTTGTCCACACTGTAATGTGCGTTTACAAGGTGACGTCACCACCGCACAGGGTGACTGTGGAATTACAACCGACAATGCGTTATTTTTATTATTTCTTAATCGCGTTATAGCGAAAACGCCTATAATGAGATCGCTTATAACTAGGGATACCTATATTTAACGGTCCCATTGTGCATTTTTCTTATTTATTTTAGTCATGCCAAACATTAGAATTAATATACACTAAACAAATTAAGAAAAATTATATCTGAGGTGGATTAGCTAAAAATTATGAAACACCGAAAATTAAAGTAGGTTTCCATACACCTTTGCCTGATATTCGTTACTAGCTATAAGACCACTAACTAATTTTTTAATTTTCAAGTTTGTTGAGCCTCTCTGGGTATGCACTTAGCAGACACAGATGATTTAGTCTACGTTGCCTCATCGTGCAGCGAAGATAGTTTTTTTCGTACAAGCATTGAAAAACTTCTTTCTTCAGTAGCTGATGTAGCTGGTATCACTATCAGAGTTTTCAAACAGCTCCAAGCACATTTTATTTTTGTTATGTTACCTTAGTGTGAACTTTTTATCTTGCCTCAACAAGATCTTTACATTATCCAAAAGTTTAGCTATAATATTTTGGGTGGGTAAAAATGATACTTTTTACCCCCCTCAATTTTTAGGGGGGTAAAATTTACCCCCGTACCCCCCCGTTCCTGCGCCACTGGTGTTAGGGTGATGGTGAGAGGAAATGGAGGACCTACAGTTTAACTTGGGATCCAAACCACGGTAGAGGCCTGGCATTCCCCACATTCACAAGTTGTCATTCCTCAAAATGGCTGCAATTATATTAGAGTGACGCCTTTACCATATGTCTTATAATGGGCATTAATTAGCAGATTGAAATGTAAATATGTTACAATATGACAATATATGAAATGTAAATATGTTACAATATGACAATATATATTAAAGAAATCGTCATCTACGTTAACATAACTACTACAAAAACATTGTGAAAACAAATTTGAAATAATATATTTTTTTCGGAGAAGCTTTACCACTGTTATTTTACTTTTAAGTCAAATAATGCAGTTGATGTTATTTGATTATAATATAATCTATTAAAATAGAGAAATAAGAGTAAAATCCAAAATATGATTAATTAAAAGTTAAATTATAGTTTGTTCAAAGAAGGAAGAGCCTACTTATTGTGCTATTTCCTAGCATTTTTTCCTCCTATTTTAATTTCATTGACTGGTATACTTAGCTACATTTAACTGACATGATTTAAATTGTATTATAGTTAATTAACCATTCCCATGATGTTTTTATTAAAAAATTTACAAATGAAACCGAGTAAAACTGTTACCTAGTTGAATAATAAATGTGTGGAAAATTATTGTTTGGTCATCTGTATGTATCTATTAGCAGAATTTGATATTCAACCAAACGGGTTTGACAGTCATATTTGACATAATAAGCTTAAATTAGTTGTAAACTAATCTTAATAGGGTTTTATATTTTACTAATACACTGAAGATTTTAGTCGAATGTTATTACCACAAGACTATCTAATTGATCAAGACTTTTACTAAACAATTATGTTTAAGGTTTGAAGTATATATTAACAGTTTTATAGTTATAACGAAACATATTATACTCTTTAAGGAATTCGTGGGTTTTAAAAGGTGTAAAAAGCATAAATATTACAATATGTTTTCGCTATTACTCTTTATTAAAACCAAACAGAAAAATTCAAAATGAAAAGAAAAAAATTAAAGGTGAGAATATTTCAGACATTCAATGTTCAACATTTAGCTGTCTTAGTTAATATCCGGTGCTAAGCTTCTATGTCGGTGTGTTAAACATGTATATTAAATTAGCTTCATTTGAATTCAGTGAGGTCCAGAGGAAAGCAAGGTTGAAACATCTGAGGGGAAGATAGATGCCCTCAACAATTAATTTCCCGTGCGCACCGTTCGTCAGGATGACGCTGAAGACTTCAATCCGCGCCCTCTGGGATGAGTTCCGCCGCGTCTAACCGACGATGATCCTGGTGGCGGGCACAGCTCCGTGCCAGGCTCCGGGCCAAGCACCGGACCAAGCTCCGGGCCAAGCGCCGGACAAAGTTCCGGGCCAGACGCCGTTGACTACGCCTGGAGCAGCTAGCAGCAACCCGCTCCTCTTGTCGCGGGCGCTGGAGTCTCCCTCCTGAGGATCAGCGGGGAACGCCGAAACTGCCACCAGCACGCAGACCAGAACAACCTGCGTGATAGACAGTTGACAGTCAAGGAGCTGGTACGACACGAATTCGTGTCCAAATAACTATTGTTCTTGAGTAGTTATAGTGTGTTTTTAAGATATAAATATATCAGTACATGACTTACATAATATCTAAGCGCATGAGGGCACACTCAATATCACAATATCAAGAAGGTGGCTTAGTACCCGGATACAAGGGTAAACCAATATAGGCCTTACGTAATTACTGGTTTATGTAGTAAGCGTTTGAAATCAAACCATTGCCCCTTATATTTGAGGTAGGTATCCCTAACTAAATGGTCACTGGCACACACAATTTGAAACTACTATCATACAAGTAATAGGAACTGAGGCCCAGTGCTGGGCTGTATTGATAAATAAACACATTATTCTAGCATTCCAACTTACCAAGAACTTCATGATGATCTTAAGTAACTGTTTGTAGGTTAGATGTTTCGAAAAGTTGACTGATACTGCGGTTGTCTTTTATAGTTGCTGTAGCTTTAAACGACATTGGAATGTCCTTGAAATGCAACTAGCCTCGCCCATCGTTACAAGAGGCACAAATACTCGTAGATCACAACACACAATAGAAAACAGATATTATTTTTAATTCGTAGCGTTTTATTTTGCTATATTTATAACCAGTTTAAATATTGAAGTAAACATATATGACATCATGCTTATTTTTACCTACATGCTATAAGTAGGCTATTTCATAAAATATTTTAATTTAAAAAGTAATACAATATAAACTAAATTTTATTTTTCGACACTTAGAATTTGTTAAAATTTTATTTTATGCCAAAATAAAGCTTGCTTACTAGTTATCATTATTCAAATCTTTTATTTTCCTTATATATTGAATGTGAATGTGAATTTTATCTATAAAAGTAAAGGTACACTATAATGCTATTTAGAACGGGTTAAGGCATTAAATATATTTTAATTAATCACATCCAAATTCTATGACTGGCAATGTACAATGTTATGAAAAGTAATTGATTATATATTAATAAAATTCCCTCAAAAATAATAGATATTATATAACATCTTTAAATCATTAAAAAAAACGCAAATTGTTTAACCATTTCCCTAATCATTTAATATTTATTATCTTACTATGTATACATCAAATCTATAAAAAAAAAAAAGGTATATGTACTTTTTATTTGAAATATTTAACGTGCACTTTCTATATGTACCGATTATAACAGCGCACAACTTATGGACTAAATTAAGTCTAGAACAGACACAACATACAGACCCCGGTCGTTAAATCATCACTGTAAAAGGAGAAATCCGCATTTCACCAATGATACACTATTAAGCCATGCCGGGAATTGAACCCAAGACCCTTAGCTCAGTATATAAACCCACTACCGACTGAGCTAATTTGTTGTATAGTGAGTTTATATAAATACAAATTGAGAGCATAGGTACTTTATCAAAAGCACTGTACACATAAATACATTATTTAAAAATTTACTTTTTTTAAAGATTTCAATTAAACCCACATATTCTTATGCATATTTTCTTAGCCAATAGCAACTTCAATGGCCGCATGGTCTACGGCGTCACTCTTGTATTATACTAGACTTCCGATTATGGTAAGACTAGGGCTCAAACCCCAGTCGGGTGTACTGAGAATGTTTTTTAAAAATGGTTTTATATTCTCCCCCACGCAAATGACAGTATATTACTATAAATTTAACATTTTTTATCATCCCTTGTGGTGACCTGGTGATCTAAGGGTGGATTGTTAGACTTTTGTGCTGGGGGTCTGAGGTTAAATCTTCGGTCCCGGAACAAATTTATCTAAGGGACAAACCCTTCCTTCACCTCTGACAAGACGTGTATTAATCACAACTTGTGAATGTGTGGAATGCCAGGCCTCCACCGTGGTTCGGATCCCACGTTAAACTGTATATCCTCCATTTCATCTCACAATCACACTTCCATTACACATTAGCGTAAGTGCTTATAACCCGAACGGCTAAGGTGTGGTGCTAATAATAATAATAATAATAATATAATAATAATAATAATAATAATAATTTCAATTTCAATTTCATTTTCAATTTCCTTTATTATAGTGCCGACCAACAGTCGTAAGACCTATAACAGGCCAGCACTGAAAAGCACACAAGTACATACCCTACAATACATACATTTACATAAGAAAACATGATAGACAAAAAATGGCCAAATAATGCCATATACCGATAAACAACCACGAGACAAAAAAGTAGTTAATAATGATAAGAATAAAAAGTAACATTAAAAATAAATAACCAAATAGTGGTTAAAAGCAGTAACATTATGCAAAAAATAGATCAGAATATTGTAAACTTAAACAATGTAAACTTAAATAGTATTAAATAATATAGGCAGAACCTCTACAAGATAAATTATTGATACGGGATATCCTTAAATAACTCTCTGAGTTTAGCTTTCCTTTTATGATAAAAGTCGAATTCGACAAATCTAGAATTGGCACTATGGATACAACGACCTATAGGGCTTACCTTGTAAGAGCTATTAAGAAAAAATAATTTTTGATTACGAGAAGCCCGAGAAGGGATAAGAACGCCTACATGATCAAGGGCAAATTTGCAAGAAATTATGTTATTGAAAATATTAAAAACAAAAAGGGCATCACAATAAAGTCTACGCGAGAAGAGAGTTTGGAGCCCTAATAGGTTTCGAATTCTATCATAATCATAATAAATCCGGTTACTAAAGTATTTATCATAGCATGCAGCAACAAATTTTCTTTGAACGTTTTCTAACCTAAGAGAGTCAGTTAAGGTAATGGAATTCCAAGCAACAGTAGCATATTCTAACTTAGATCTAACCAGGGCATAATACAGACATAAAAAACAGTCAATTTTCTTAAATGATGAAGTAATAAATTTAATAAGCCCAAGTAGTTTCAATGACTGGGAAATGACATGGTCAACATGATAGTGGAAATAAAGTTTGTTATCCAGGAGGACACCAAGATCATTAATACAAAGGGTGCGAACTATGTTATCACTGCCCAATTTATAAGTAAAAAAGAAAGGATTAGTTTTCCTAGTGAAAGATATAGATTTGGTCTTAGATTTATTGATAGACATTCCATTTTCCAAAGACCATTGTAGAATACCATTTACATCATTTTGTAAATCTATACAATCTGCAATTGAATTGATAGTTTTAAATAATTTTACATCATCAGCAAAGAGTAAATAACTAGAAGAGTTCAAATATTTACCAATGTCATCAATAAACACATTAAAGAGAAGAGGACCTAAATTAGACCCCTGTGGTATGCCACAGGGTGCTAAAAATGTATTTGAGCTGTGTGAATCAATTTTAATAATGAATGATCTTTCATGCAAATAACTGCTGAACCAATTTACATATGAGTGAGAAAGTCCAAAATTACCAAGTTTAGCGAGAATAATATTATGCTGACATAAGTCAAATGCCTTACTTTGGTCAAAATAAATAGCATCAACCTGACCTTGGGCAGAGACTTGAGGGGCAACATGCCCAAGAAATTCTACTAAATTAGTTACAGTAGATTTATTTTTTATAAAGCCATGTTGATTATCTGAAAATTTATTTTTAAGGTGGTGAAAAGTATGCTCATGTATGATTTTCTCGAATACTTTGGAGAAAGTGTTTAAGAGAGAAATTGGTCTATAATTACAAACATTTGTTTTTACCCCCTTTTTATAGATAGGTATGACAACAGATTGTTTCCATGTACGAGGAAAAGTTTCATTTGACAGGCTAATGTTAAAGATATAGGCTAACAAAGGGCTGAAAATGCTGGCACAGCCTTTAACAATAAAACTTGGAATTCCATCTGTCCCGGCACATCTAGAAGAACTCAATTTTTTAATAGCATTAGCAACATCCAAGGGTGTAATGTGGCACGGATACAAGGGCGCGCTAGTTTCAATAACGGGGCAGGGTAAAACAGGAATAGCTGAATTATAAATGGAATGAAAGTAGGTCCCAAACTCATTAGCAATTAATAAAGGATCCGCTATAGATTTGCCATCAATTTCAAGGTTGGATGGGAAAACTTTATTCGTACGATTATTTTTAACAAATTTCCAAAAATCTTTAGGTTTGCATTTAATACTATTTTCAATTGAGTTCATCCAATTGGCTCTGTCTATAATCAAAGTAGTTTTAACTAATTTACGAAAGTGAGAAAAATGTGAATAGAATACACTATTATTTGTTATTTTAAACTTTTTGAAAAAATGGTTTTTTTTCCTAATATAGTATTTGAGTGTAGAAGAAAACCAATTAGGATATTTGGATGAATTAAGAATATTAATTTGAGGAATATTCATTTTGATTTTCCTTTGGACTAACTTGGTAAAATTATCTACAGCCAAATTAACATCCGTAGTAGAATAAACACAAGTCCAATCTGCAGTAGCCAGGTCATTGTAGAGATTAAGGTAGTCACCGTGTGCATAGTCAATATATGTTTTAGAGGTGTCATTAATTTTAGTCGCAATAGGTACATCTAGTGAAATCAATAAGGGTGGATGAGCTAAATCAATATTGACTAGTGGTTGAGAGCTTTGAGTAATAGTAATAGAGGGGTGGTGAAAATTAGCAAAAACGAAGTCAAGGAGGTTAGTGTCGTTATCAGCTTTATTGAGTTGTTCTAATAATAATAATAATAATAATCTCATCCCTAGCACATTTGAGTAATCATTTTATTGGTGTGTAAATGAACGGGTATTAATGAAATCCAGTAGCCCAGGAATACAACCAGGGTTAGAATAATTGAATAGTTGACTTAATCTTGATAAAGCGTGCTATGACTCGTTTTATACTATGGTCAGCATTTAAAATCCAAAAACTGACAGGGTCACATCAATATATATACAAGAGTATATAGATAGCCAGCATTTTAGGTAAAAATATCTGCACCTTATTACTGTTTATTGACAAAAAGAGAAATAAGATATAAAACAGTACGACTCAGCTTATATTATTTCCCGTAAAGTTTTGCCGTTTCTATCAATCTATCTTAAAAAACTGATCTTCATCGAAAGTACTTGATGCAATTCAATGTAACAAAGTTTAACATCCTCAAATGGTGTATTTCTAAAACTCTGATGAAAAGAAAAATCGGATCGTATTTTGTGTTGTTCCATTATAAGATCCATGGCCAGCACAGAATCATGGATTGGTCCGCTAGTTTTACATGACTATTCTAGATCTTTTGATAGCAACTTGCCAAAATAATATGGCGACAAGTGACACACCCCTCGTGTGTCAACTCTCCTGAGTCATGACTCATGACTGTTGCGTCCTACTCCACCCAGACTATTTTTATATTTACACCTATGTGTTAGGGATGAGGAAAGTAGAATTTAGAGGAAGTATATCAGTATTGGTGTTGAGGGATGTTTGGAAGATAAATCGTATGCCCTAACATCTCCATCCTCAATCAAACAGCCCAGATGATGAGACTGACGCTTTTATCCGTGTACCCAGGTGTTCTGGTTATAACATATTACTTCGGTGATCTGATGATCTAGGGTTAAGGTTTCAGACTTCTGTGTTAGGGGTCCTGAGTTCAATTCTCGGTCCCGGCCGGGATTTATCTGTTGGCCAAACCCTTCCTTCACCTCTGACAAGACGTGTATTAATCACAACTTGTGAATGTGAGGAATGTCAGGCCTCCACCGTGGTTCGGATCCCACGTTAAAGTGTAGGTCCTCAATTTCATCTCGCAATCACCCTAACATTATACATTAGCGTAAGTGCGTATAACTCGAATGAGTAGTAAGAAGCGGTGCCAATAATAATAATAATAATAATAATAACGTATCACTAACGTGATTTTTTTTAAAAGATACATTTTAACACGCTTACAAGATTTTACATTTTCAAGTATTTATAAAACCATCACATATTTAGATAGTGAATTATTATTAATAATAAACCCAATAAGTTATAATTAATTATCTAAAAATCACTGTTGGTTATTATTTTATTTAGGATTTATTTTACATTCTGATTTTCCGTCAAAAATGCGCGAAAATGTTTCATAATTTACTAACATGGTTATTATATTTTCAAGGCTACTATTCCAGTAAAAATATTTGAAGCTGTAAAATGTTTTGCCAGTTATCTTGGGATAACCACTACTCCTTAACAAATATTTATGAAATTTGATTTTGAAGTGTTTTTTGGGGGAAGGGGGTTAAATAACAATATCATTTATACTTTTTTTTTCAACAATACAAATTTGGGGATCGAATCCCGTTCGGGTGTACTGAGATGTTTTTTTTCTAAATGGTTTCCTACTTTTCCACCACGAAAATGTGGGTATGTTCCCTCTAGATTGTATCTTATTCGTCCCTGCTATGTACAATTAAAACATAGGGTATAGCCTGAGAGGACGGTGACATGTAGGGAAAAAAACAAAATACTGATACCGATGTATTGTGGTTTATTACGTAATTGTAATTATATTATTAGAAAAATCAATTGTATATGTACTCACAAGATGCACCCATTTATTATGTACGAGTAATAGGTCTGAATGTCTGAAAGTGGGTAAATTAATTTAGCTCTTTCGAAGATTTTCTACGTTTCTTCCGTAGCTCATCCGAGTTGTCAGGGTAAATTATGTTTATGCCCACTCGGTTTGTCTGTTTTGTCCAGTTTAGTGTTTAAATATTTCATTCTAATAAAAGTTCTCTTTTAAATATATGCCTAACTCACATCTCTGGGGAAAGTAGGGAACAAAGCCGATAGTTTATTGATCAAAAGTTTTACCACGCCTCGTTTATTTATGGCGTGGAAATTCTCTTTCACACCGCACAGTAATATCCAACCATACAGTAGAAGGTTATACTAGTCCACCGAGGGACAGATGACGTAGCCATGAATAATTATTGGTGTTTTCTGTCTCGATTCTCTCACAGGTGAAGTCCCCCAAAAAGGGACATTTGTTTTTGTAATGTTTTGCTACCCAACCTGCGATATAAGTTTCCCCATCTACTCCTGTGGCTGTATTAAGTGAAATTGACCTTTCAGGTAGGCTTACGTCGGAGTTTTGACCATCACTATCCATCCATCCGCAACCGTAACCGATATTTACCTATTAAGGTATGGTCTTTGTAGATGTTTCATTCCTAGAAAGGCTGCAATTATATTAGAATGACGCCTTTACCATAGGTCTTAAAATGGGCACTAATTTGAAGATTTAAATGTAAATATGTTACAATATGACAATATATATTAAAGAAAGCGTCATCTACGTTAATATAACTACTACAAAAACATTGTGAAAACAAATTTGAAATAATATATTGTTTGGGAGAAGCTTTACCACTGTTATTTTACTTTTAAGTCAAAACACGCAGTTAATGCTATTTGATTATAATACAATCTATTGATATGAAAAAAAAAATCCAAAATATTATTGGTTAAAATTTAATTATAGTTTGATCAAAGGAGAAAAAGCCAACTTATTTTGCCATTTCTTAGCGTTTTTTCCCCCTTTCTTAGTTTCTTTTGACTGGAATACTTAGCTACATATAAATTGACATGATTTGAATTTTATTATAGTTAATTAACTACCTCTATAATGTTTTTACTAAAAAACTACAAACGTAACTCAGGAAAACTGTTACATAGTTGAATAATAAATGTGTGGAAAATTATTCTTTTATCATTTGTACATATATATTAGCAGAATTTGATATTTACCCAAACGGTTTTGATAGTAATATTTGACATAATAGGCTTAAATTAGTTTTAAACTAATATTAATACGGGTTGATATTTTACTCATACACGGGAGATTTTATTTGTATGATATTACCACAAAACTATCCAAGTGATCAAGATTTTCACTAACCAATTATATTTATGGTTTGAAGTATATATTAACAGTTTTATAGATAGAACGAAACATATTATACTCTATAAAGTATTCGTGGAACTGAAAAGGTGTAAAAAGCATAAATAATACAATAAGTTTTCACTATTACGTTTTATTAAAACCAAACAGAAAAATTCAAAATGAAAAAAAAATTAAAGGTGAGAATATTTCAAACATTCATTGTTCAACATTTAGCTGTCTTAGTTAATATCCGGTGCTAAGTTTCTATGTCGGTGTGTTAAACATGTATATTAGATTAGCTTCATTTGAATTCAGCGAGTTCCAGAGGAAAGCAAGGTTGAAACATCTGAGGGGAAGATAGACGCCCTCAACAATTAATTTCCTGCGCGCACCGTTCGTCAGGATGACGCTGAAGACTTTGATCCGCGCCCTCTGGGATGAGTTCCGCCGCGTCTAACCGACGATGATCCTGGAGGCGGGAACAGCTCCGTGCCAGGCTCCGGGCCAAGCACCGGACCAAGCTCCGGGCCAAGCGCCGGACAAAGTTCCGGGCCAGACGCCGTTGACTACGCCCGGAGCAGCTAGCAGCAACCCGCTCCTCTTGTCGCGGGCGCTTGAGTCTCCCTCCTGAGGATCAGCGGGGAACGCCGAAACTGCCACCAGCACGCAGACCAGAACAACCTGCGTGATAGACAGTTGACAGTCAAGGAGCGGGTACGACACGAATTCATGTCCAAATAACTATTGTTCTTGAGTAGTTATAGTATATTTTTTTAAATATAAATATATCAGTACATGACTCATATAATAGTTAAGCTAATTAGGGTATACTCAATGTCACAAAACCAAGAAGAAAGTTTAATATCCTGAGACTAAGATAAGCTAATAAATAGTTACTAGGTAACTAAGTAGCCATCTTAAATTAAACCATTTCCTCTTATATTTAAAGTCAGTCTCCTTAACCACTAAGTTACTAGTACACAGAATCTAAAACTTTTACTAAACAAGCTATATAAATTATTCCCCAATGTTAGATAGGGTGGTGACAAATGGAGGTATAGATCTTATTCATATCCTGATAATGTTTCACTGTCAAAGCTAGTATATTCAAAATATTTCAAAACTAAATCCTCGTTGAAACTTTAATTCCCCTTTTTTATTGTGATTTTTTTCATACACTAATGTACTCGTTAGAGGTATCGAGTCCTAGCTCCTCCTGAATCGATTGAGCTCCTAGCTGGCTTCATTTAAAAATTCGCACAATAATTCCCGAATTTCAAAGTTCGTGGATATTTACTTAATAGTGGGAGTAGGACCCTCAAACCCTCGAACCCTTAATAATATTTCCGATTTGAGGATACAAGAACATATTGATTTGAGACTCAAATAATTCAAAAAAATACATTTGAATTTTGAATTGTAATGTGTTTTATAGCTTTAATACACCATTTTTATAGTTAAGAATCATTATAATTATAGGAAAAATTTAGCAATTAGACCCCACACCATTAATTTAACACTTATCTGAATGTATAAATGTTATATTGAATGGGTTATGGCAAAAAAAAACACTTAGTTACTATATATTTTTTCTAGAATTCCATTATATTTATATTTCGTCTTTTATTCAACATTTCATCCCAGATTCTGTTTTTAATTTAAGATTGGTAATTCGTTGATAAAATAATGATTCTTATTCGAGGTTTGAATTCCTAAAATATTATATCCTACTCTACTTAGTTTTATTTACAACTAGTTTAGACTTTATGCATTTTTACACTATTAAAAATTTGATGGAATATAATCGCATTTGTGTGGATATATAAGAGGAAAACATTTAGTAAAATCCACCCTAAAGGCACCCTGATGGGATCCGAGCCCCGATCTCTTTGTCAGTGGCGAATCCATTGAGGCACAGGACTTAGTGGTACCTCTGACAGCCTTTTCTCCTTGTTTCATAGTTTAATCTACATCCTCGTGTTATCAGAGAGTAGTTGTATAGATAAATAAATAAATAAATAAACAAACCAAACCGTAGCATTCCAACTCACCAAGAACTTCATGGTGATCTTAAGTAGTTGTTTTTGAGGTAAATGTTTAGAAGAGCTGACTGATGAAGACCGCAGACCTGTGCTTGTCTTTTATAGTCGCAGTATCTTTAAACGATATTGGTATGCCCTTGAAGTACAACTAGCCTCGCCCATCGTTGCTAGAGGAAAAAACATTTCTCCCCTGGCATCACATATTCATGTTATTGATTTCTTTTTATTTGTGTTTTTTTTAATACTTATAAACAGATGTTTTAAAAAAGATAAATGCTCGTGAAATAAGTGTTTATCATCTTAAAATACGCTTTGTTCTAGTAAATAAAATAAATTATCCCAGAGTTTATTATTATTATTTTTATTATTATCACCGCGTCTTACTACCCGTAAAGATTGTACGCACGTACGCTAATGTGTAATGGTAGGGTGATTGTGAGATGAAATGGAGGACCTACAATTTAACGTGAAATCCGAACCACGGTAAAGAACTGGCTACTTCATAGTTGTATTGCTAACATAGTTTAGTCTCTAAGCTAAACCCATGTCAATGAATGTGTACATATTTATGTTATTTTAATTTGGTTTATTTTTTATTTGTATTTACGTGATCACATACATTTCCCAATATAGCCTACTACATAGGCTACTGTTAATTTCCCTACATGCTAATTGAGTCAAGTTGAAATATTTAGTTCTGAGCAGTAGCATATACTGGTAAACCTACCTTTGTGGGATCTCAAAAATTGCACCCGCACAAGATATTTTGGACCAGTTTCTTAGTAGAGCTGAGTAGCCCTCCAGAGCGGCGCTATACTAAATACAAGGCGACACCTACCTAAACTCCAATGGAATGTGCCAGTTAAATATGCGAAACTGTCCCATTCCATTCAAGCATGGGTAAGTATCGTCTTGTATTTAGTATAGCATCGCACTTGAGGCGTAATCAGTTTGACTATGAAACCAGCCCTTTTACTCGTAAATTTAAATGTACTGAAACTAAATCAACAGGCACCAAAGTTACATTTTTTTATAAACGTTTCTAACAAAATTTGTTGAATTTGAAAAAAAAATTACATAAACTTAACTAGAAGCACAAAGTTTGCTCATCTATACCTTATTAGCTTAAATAAATGTAAATATCCCGGACGGATAGTACAAGGCCGTAGCCAGCCAGTAATTTCAAGGGGGGGGGGGGGTTGGGGGGCACATCCCCCAATTGCTGGAGGCTAGAAAAAATGCTTAGTGTTAAACACCTCTAGAAGCTATCTGAAGTATTTTTTATAGCAACATAACACCATAACTGCCGAAGGATAGACAAAATTCTAAATATTAAACACCTCTAAAAGCTCTCTGAAGTGCTTTTTACGGTTACACAGCTCTCTAATTTGTACTTGTACATTAATTTTGATAGTGTTTGAACCATAAAGTTAATAAAGCCATATATATTTGTTCATAAAATTTAGGAAGGGTTTGAACCTCCAAAACCCCCCTGACTATGGCCTTGGGGTAGTAAGACACGGTGGAGAAAATTAAAGCCAGCCTGGTCTAAGGCGTAACTCTGGTGCGAGGCTGGTCTGCTGAAGACTGGGAGATCGGGGTTCGAAGTCCTGTTGGGTCTACTGTGGTTGGTTTTCCCTAAATGTTTTACCACTCTCCTTCCACGCAAATGCTGGTAGATTACCTCTATAATACATCCTTCCTCATCTTTACCCCATTAGAGTAAATAAAATACTTGCATGCAACCTGATCATATAGTAAGACGCGGCGATAACAATACAAACATAAAAACTATTTTGTTTTTTAAAAAGTCACCAACGATTCTATTTGAAAGTCCTCCATTTTTAAGGGGTAGATATCAAATATTAATATTCTATAGGTTATCTTTTAAAAAAATATTTTAACTTTGCTTAAAGACATTTTTGTATTTGACTAACCACGAGTATTACCTTAAAGCAAAAATAGTCTAACTGACATCTTCGTGTTTGGCGAGATTAAAGCTTTACTAAAATCCATGTATCTGTCCCTTTATTCAAATAGATAAGAGACATCAAATAATGTTTTATTAGATAACTTACAAACATGAGAGAACTAGTGTGATTTTTTATGCACATTTTATTTATTCAAGCTTTGACAAGGACAACCAGGTTATCCACATATAAGCCTACAACCCATGTTGACAACAGCTGCGTGGTAAAGGAATTCACTTCCGCGTGTATCTTGTTAACTTACATTCGTTTAGATAAACTATTTATGTTAATAAATTATGTCACGGGAGGGTGGGGGAGGTAATTAAACTATTGTATGTGGACACACCTAGGTCTCTATACATCGATATAATATTTAGATGCACTTTTTTTTTATTACATTTATTTACCATCCAGTATTCTTGATTTAGTGGTCAAGGACATACATATCTAAAGGCCCTTCCTTACTTAGACTCGAGACATTATCTAAAATGGTTAATTATTTATTTTATATAATTATGTGTATTAAAGATAGATGAAACTTTCAAATCTTGTAATTGCTAGAATTCATAAGGAAATTAGAGTAATAATAATAATAATAATAATACTTAGCACCGCGTCTTACTACCCGTTCGGGTTATACGCTTAAGTACTAATTACACTAATGGGTTATGAATTAGGAAGGTTGAATTTAGAGGAAGTGAACCCGCATGTGCGTGGAGGGAAAGTGTAAAACCATTTAGGAAAAACCACCCTCAGTTCACCCGACCGAGATTCGAACCTCGATCTCCCCGTCCTCGGCAGTAGAGCTCAACACGACTGGCGCGTTAGCCAACTACGCCACCGAGGCGAGTAGGAAATTAGAGCTTCGCGTGTTAAAGAAAATATAAAATTTAAGAGTTTTTTTGAATTTTTTAAAACTTTTTTATCATCATGTCCTACTACCTGTTCAGGCTATACTCATGTATTATAATTTTACTCTAATGGGGCAGGGAAGGAGATTGAAAAACCATTGAAGAAAAATCACCCTTGGTAGACCCAACTGGGATTCAAGCTCCGATCCCATTATCATCATCATCATCAGACCAATATAACACGAGAGTGACGCCTTATAACTTTGGGTCACTGAAGTGGGTTGTTTTAAAGCTCTTAAATGTGACATATTGTTGTTAGTTTATCCCGATATATTTATAGAACCAACCTAATAACCAAACCAAAGATGGAGAGCCTGCTGCCTTTTGTGGTGTTCTGTAAGGCCTTTTCGCATGTTTAGTTAAGTATGCGTCTTCATCGTTTATAAAGATACATTCTAAAACGGAATATCTGTTATTAAAATATTTTTAAAAAATACTGTGTAGTGCTAAAAATTCCATCTACAGTCTGATTTTATTAGGAAGCACATTATTTGAAAACCGGAAACTAGTGTTGCCACATTGGTGAAAAAAACTATATTGTATCCACATTCTTAGTCCGTTTAGTTGGTAATGTAAAGAAAAATTATAGAGTAATCCATACGGAGGTATTAATGGGAGATTTTGATAACTTTTTAGACAAACTTCATAATTACTAAACAAATAAGACATATTTTTAGAATGCTAAATTTTAGTGACTTCTAATCAATGTTGGTAGTAAAAAGTGGGCTTACTATAAAAATCAGGGTTTAGTTTTGCCAGTCTTAATCATTCAAGGAACAAAACTCTAATTGAATTTCGAACGCGTTTAGCTAGTGAACCATGCAACACAGCATTCACCTATGCTAAGCGGGTTGACTCAATCATTGCTTCAGGGGTGATCAAAATTACAACGAATGTAAGATAATACATAGTACAGTATTTAATTTCAATGAAAGTAAAAAAAATTAACTCAAAGAAAACTACCGTACGTCATAGTACAGTATTTAATTTCAATGAAAGTAAAAGAAATTAACTCAAAGAAAACTACCGTACGTATCATTATTTAAATATTCTCTAATCTATTGTGAAATTAATATTATTCTTATTAATTTTGTTTATTAAATCAAAATATTTAGGGGATGATAAGATGAATAGTTATAGTACATAAAATTACTTAATTAACACTTATTATATTGAAGCTACATATAAAAGATGAGCTAATTACATTTAATAAACAACCTATTATGGATTTCTGGAGGGGATTTTCTCTGAAAATTAAATAATAATAATAGGAGAATAATTTTCTTAATACTAAATATTTAAAGTCTTGTCAACAAAAATCCTCTTATCATTTTGTTAGTGTGAATTATTTGAAAGATTTTTTTTAAATTATTACGTTCAATACAAGCTGTTAAGATCGTTGTCTACCTGTGACGTCACGTTAATTCAAAATAAGATTCTACATGTTAATATATTTGCATTTTATTTGGCGGGTTTGAAACAAAAACCATACATTCTTTAAAAAAAACTTCTAAAAACTAGTCCTACGTTGTCAAAGCAATTATATTTCTGATCTTAAAGAAGTTATTTGTGGACGTATTTTTTTAATATTATTTACAACACAAACTATTTGGTCTACTCCTGAAAATGTCCTGTGGGAATCTTCCTGTCAGGATGTAGATTAATAAAGTCCGCGGAAGCATACGTCTATCTAGCAAAGGGAACAATAAAAAGGTAATTTTGAATTGCAAGTCGATTCTTTCCAGGCGCAAGCATGTTTATACAAATTCTTAAACACCGCATCTTATTACCCTTTCAGGTTATACGCTTATATACTAATTACGCTTATGGTTTTAGGGATTAGGATGGTTATATTTGGAGATAATGTATCCGCATTTGCGTGAAGGGAGAGTGGAAAGTCATACCCTCAGTACTCCGGATCGAGATTGCCAACTTGATCTTCTCTTCATCGGCAGTCTAGTCTAGCACGAAAGTAGCGCGTTAGACCATGGAGCCACCGAAGTGGATTTGTGTGTACTCGTCAGAAGAAGAGGGGAAGTATTTTTCAGCACATGTACAGAATGACTCACAGGGGGAACTACTAATTTTCTTCATTTTCCTTCTATTTTTTTCATTGAGTCAAAGTGTTTAGAGTGCTTAAGTGCTTGGGTGCTTAAGTGTAGATTCAATCTCCTTTGCCAAATAGATTCTAAATAATCAAGAAGGCAAAGTCTTTAATTAGTTTTAAGCACCGCGTCTTACTACCCGTTCGGGATATACACCTATGTACTAATTTGGCCTACACTAATGTGTTAGGAATTAGGAAGGTTTAATTCAGATGAAGTGCTCCCGCAATTGTGTGGAGCGTGAATGGAAAACCATTTAGGAAATAAATCACCTTCAGTGCAACCAACCGGGGTTGAACCCTGATCTTCGGCAGTCTAGTCAAACACGAGAGTAGTGCGTTAGACCACTCAGCCACCGAAGTGGGTAACGTAATTAATTAATTGATACTATAAGGGGGCGAGAATTAAGAGGCTATCTTAGAGCTATGCACCGTCATTAGAATTGAGACAGAATTGGGAACTCAGTGGAGATCACATGTTAACCCTCTTCTTTCTCAAAGTACCAGGTCGGGATTTGAGACCAGGACTCTTGTGTCTGTGGCAAACAAGTGCACTTACATGCTACTGTAATAGATAGATAGCGTTTTGAAAATAACTTTATATTATCATCCAAATAAATGGTATAATCACTAGCTTACATATCAAATGATAATAGTTAGTTTAAAAAAATAGTTAGATGAGTAAAACACATGAAATGCAAAAAACAGTCACAATTTATTCAAAAAAACAAAACATAAAACTTAAATCAAATTTACAATAGTTATAGTAGCTATATACAAAAGCTTGATCTTATATTAATTCAACATGAAGTACAAAATGTATATTTACAGAGTTTTAAATCCTTTTGATCTTCATAAACAGGCCAACGAAAGAAGAAAAAATAGCCGAGTGGGGGTAAGAGAGTATAGTCTTATTTCCATAGGAAGCCCGGTATTTGAAAACTGGAAACTCATATTCCCACGGTGGCGGAAGTAAAAATACTACAACTATATTAATATTCTTAGTCCATTTAATTAATAATGTAAAGATAAACTATACAGTAATGCATAAGTAAGTACTATTGGAAGTTTTTTTTTATAAATTTTTAGATATGCCTTATTATTAATAATTCAAATAAGACATATTTCTAGCATGCCAAATTTTGGTGACTTTCTATCAATGTTGGTAGTTGAAAGTGGGCTTCCTATAAAAATCAGGCTCGCAGAAAAGACAGCTCAGAAATTACAAAAATATTTGTTTTGCGGTCAAAATTGAGAAGATCTTACTGTGTCATTAGTACTAGGATCAAGAGTAGCTATAAAAAGTGACAACTGAAGATGACATGAGACCTGAGGTATGAATATAGGAAAGTAGTTTTAGTAACCTGTAAGATACTGTCTTTCTCACCATGGTCTTATTTGTACATCCAATGACAGGAAAAATAAAATTTAAAGATTTATATTTACATTTTCCAAAGTTAATTATTGAGGATTTTTTAAATTTTTTTGGTGTGTTTGTTTGACAAGTTCCAATGGCAGAAATTTTGTTAAAAAAATTAGCATTGTTTGCAAAAAAAATATATATGATCGCTGAGTTAGGGAGGGATATTTTTCTTTTTTAAAAAACAAAACTGATTCAGTCATGGCGGGTTTTCATTGAAGGAGCTTAATTAATCATATATTGAATGGGAGGGGTTGTATTAGGTTAACCGTAGTAAGTGTAAGGGGCGAAGGCTGGCGCGGCGATTGCCTTGGCGTAGGGTCCAGCGAGAAGAGGGGCGGAGTAGGCGGCAGCGAGAGGGGCGGCGGCGTATCCCGCGGAGTAAGCGGCCAGGTGGGCGGCGGGGTAGCCGGCCAAGGGTGCGGCGGGGTAGCCGGCCGAGTAAGCGGCCGCAGGGTAGCCCGCGGTGTAGGCGAGTGGGGCGGAGTAGGCCAAGGGGGCGGGAGCGTAGGCGAGGGGGGCGGCCAGAGGGGCGGCTAGGAGGCCGCGCTTATCTCTCTGCTGCTGCTCGTTCTTCTCCACGCACACCACACAGCCCACCACGGCGAGGACGACCACAATCTGAACAAAACAATACATATTAATACTTTATATCATAACAAATACTAAACATCCTATTCTTTAAATTGAAAAATGACCCCTGGACCTGGGTATTGAACCCGGTAACTTTGGTTTAGAAACGCCAATGCTCTTGCCACTGAGCTATCCAGGAGCCATCCCGTGCCCATGGTCGTTCTTCATTCATATTTTAAGGCAGTCTCTGTGTCCATAGAGAGGCAGAGTCCCGGGTTCGATTCCCATGTCCAGGTATCATTTTTAAATTTAAAGAATGGTATATTTAAATGTCATTATTACCGTAATTAACCATTCATAATAGTTTGGCTATTTTAATCCATCAATTCTAACTATATTATATAGTCTAATTTTCATACAAATTTTTTTTTTACCCACTTCGGTGGTTGAATGGTCTAAGTCTGGGTTGGGCAACCCTGTATTCAATCGCCAAATGGGGTAGATTGATTATAAAAGTGTGGAAAATTTTATTTTGCCAGTTCTCACAGTAGAATAAACTTTTTCCTGACGGCGTGTCCTCCCTGCATATCATTGGAGGCTTTCTGAATGAGTCACTGACGCAACATTGTCCTCCTATACTCCTCTTCACTCCTTTTCTCCAAGACTTAGTGTTTATCTATACCTCCAGACAAAAATATTATGAAATTTCGCATTAAATTGTCTTACATTCCAAACCTGAACAATATTCATCATTTGTGTCTGAGGCAGTAGTTATTGTGTACTTGTTTTAAAAGTTTGAATTAGCAACCTAATTTCTCAATTTCTACATTGTGCGGCGAATTTCACTTCTCATTCACCACACCTGTGACTACATTGAAAAATATGTTGCCCCCCCCTCCCCCCTCCCCTTCTGATCTAAGGCGTCACTCTCGTAATAGACTGGACTGCCAATGACGGGGGAGTCAAGGTTCGAATCTTGTTTGGGTGTACGGGTGTACTAAGAGTGGTTTTTACTAAATGGTTTTACGCTGCACCGCCACGCAAATTTGGGTACAGTTCCTATAAAATTCATCCTACCTTGTTGCTAAAACTGCGTTTAACTGCCCGGGAAAAGCCACTCTCAACCAACCCGACCGGGATTTGAACCTTCGATCTCTCGTCATCAGTAATCTAGTTCAGTGCTCTGCAAAGCGTGTGCCGCGGCACACTGGTGTACTATGGCAACGAATTAGGTGTGCCGTGCGGCTACAAACCAGCGCGCCACGTATCTCTGTTCGGTAAGTACATGAATTAAACCCGCTTCGGTGGCCGCACGGTCCAAGGTGCTACTCTCACAGTAGACTAGACTGCCTATGACGGGGGAAGAGAGGTTCGAATCTCGGTGTACTGAGGGGGATTTTTCCAAAATAGTTTTCGACTCTCCCTCCACGCAAATGTGGGTACACTTCCTATTTAATATAGCCTACTTCATCCCTAAAATCATTAGCGTATTTAGTACATAAGTGTATAACCCGAAAGGGTAGTAAGACGCTGTGCTAACAAAAAATAGCACTAAAAAATTTGCGGAACACTGGTATAGTCTATTGCGAGCTTGACGTCTTAGACTATTCGAACATTGAAGCGTTTTTTATGAGATTTAAAAGATGTTCCTTATATTGTAAGATTTTTTTGTATTTGAGATATTTTCAATTAAATTTTAAAAAAAAGAGAGCTATCTTGACACATGACATACAACTATACTTAACCAAGCACTCATCAAGAAACTGTAAACACAAATTCTAGTATAGTTTAATAATGATGGAATGAAAAATACATTCCTAAATACGAACTTCTTAGCTCCCGGGAATCAAACCCAGGCTTCTCCAAGCCTGTAGACAACCTAACCACGTGACAATATGATTGAACATTTAGTCAGCTAATGTACTCACCATGCACTTCATGTTGATAAGTTTGGAGGAGTTAGTAGCTAGCGGATGAGCTGCTTGAACTGGTGATAAACCAAGTGATGTCTTAAACCATCCATCACGGTCCTTTTATACCGATCGACCGAAAACATTGCGACGTCCCGAAACGTTGACGCGAAGCCAACTAGAGGATCTTGATGGACTTAACGGATGAAGCCAATAGTAACCAAAGAAATTCTTAAAAAGAGGACTCCTTTCTGAATAAAAACCTCCAAACACAACGTGATTAAAATAAAACTTTCGCTAATTTGGAGGTGTCGAAAGGATGCCTCGCGTTAAAGACCTTGCCAAATTCTCCTTCTTGTGTGTGTGTGCGTGTGTGTGTGTGTGTGTGTGTGTGTGTGTGTGTGTGTGTGTGTGATAAGGCCGAACGTGTGGTCGTTACTCAAGTGTTGAGGGGGTGGAGAGATGTATGGTGAGTGTGACACTTTCCCCAGGATGTGTGTATGCTCTCCAAACAGGACTATGAATCGTTGATGAGCACATACGCTCTGTTACGAATACCATGATGCACCTGAGAGTCTGGTGAGCGGTTACACTGGATATCATCAGCGAGGTAGCTGCACTGCTACTATTGGGAAATAGGGTTGTCATTTTCTTGTTTTCGTTTGGTGAATCCTCCCTTAAGGTGCGGCAGAAGGGGGTGCGAGTAGTTTTACAGTTTTTATAGAATTGAAATTTTTTGGCCAAAATAAATCAAATATTTCTCCGGTAGCAACATAGAGTTTAGTTTTCTGCACATGCTAATATCAACAGATCTTGAATATCTGTCAAGGGTGTCCTGGAATTTTGTCAAAACTTTTTCTCTTTATTTAAAAAGTTTCGACAAAATTCCAGGACACTCTTGATAGATATTCAAGATCTGTTGATATTAGCATGTGCATAAAACTAAACTCTATGTTGCTACTGGAGAAATATTTGATTTATTTTGGCCAAAAAATTTCAATTCTATAAAAACTTTAAAAATACTTGCGCTCCCTTTGGCCACACCTTAAATATAAGACCAGTTTTGCAACGCTGGTTAGTCGATGTTACTGACGGTGCCTTCTTACCCCAGCACACCACCTTCCAATAAAACTGAAAACCATGAGATTTGGCAACAGTTAACCGAGAGAGAGCGAATAAAAGCTTTTCTGCAGTTCCTTCAGAGGTGATATTGGGTATAGCACAGTTACTGTAGCCCCTAAAACCAATGTTTATCAAATTTTTTAAAAAGGCGATGTCCTTTGATATATACGTTACTGTTAATTCCATAAATCAGGTTAGTCATAATCACCGGATATTATGTATAGTAACCAACAGTTTTGGTGAGTGTGATAAATGTTTCATGTTGTAGTCAAATTATTCACATTAACATGTTATTATGTATAATAACCAGCACTCTCCAGTTAACGTTATAAATCTCACGTTTGTGCAAGTTTGAACCTGTTTGAGTCCCTGTCTGAGTGATGAGTCAGTTATGCGTATCAGTTGAAGTCCATCTTTAATCGAGTGCGGACGTGTGGTGTTGTCTTGATATGGAATCTTTCCGTGTAACCTAACAGTCTAACCTAACCTAATCTAACCTAACCTTCAGAATATTATAATTTTTCACTTCAGCCAAACATTTTTATTAATCACTTCAGCCAAAGAGGTTTTGTTGTTGTGTAAAATAATAAATTGCCTGTATTTAATCACATTAACCACAAATATAATTTACTTTGGAAAATAACCGATCATTATGCATGGTAACTGATTTATTACTTTAACGACAACATATGCACTTTATTTCGTTGTTCCCTTGTTATGAAACGTCCTTAGGTCTAGGCGTTATGAATTAAATAAACACCTAGTAAAGAACGTACTGTACATACAGATATTTCGTCTACCCCGAAAGGTAGCAAGTTTACCTTACTTTATACCCATTTCGGTGGCCACATGGTATAAGGCATCACTCTCGCAATAGACTAAACTGCCAATGACGCGGATATCGAGGCTTGAATCCCGGTCCGATATACTGAGGGTGGTTTTTCATTAAATTATTTTTAACTCTCTCTCGAAGCAAATACTGATACACTTTCTCTAAATTAAGTCTTCATCAACCCTAACACACTGGCGTAATAAGTACATATTCGTATTAAGCGAACGTATAAGTGATACGTACTGCTAAAAATAATCATTTACTTTTTAAATCCGATTTTCATAGGAATAACCTTATTTGACAGCTTGGAAGGCTACAAGATCTACTTTCACGTGTTCATAAGTCAAGTCATGTGGTAGGCAGCAGTCACTCTTGATAGACACTATCACTACTTAGACTTTGAATTATGTCCTTCATCTTCTCTTAACGAACTCGTGTGCATTTCCTTACAAGGTCTCCTTCTCACCCTGTTCCCCTAGAATACATTGCTTAAGTTGTCGGTACGCAATGGCGCTAATTATATATTAAAAACTTTAGAAAACATTTTATTTCAGCTACATGCATTTCATTGAATGATCAGTCAATTCACAGCGTAGCTGTAGTAATTTAAGGACACAATGTGACCAGACGTGAACATTAAATAAATACACCAACATTCTCATGAAGAGACTGATGGTAAACCATTAATAGACGTATTCATAGCCCTCAATGTAACCGAGAAATTTCTCAACCTCCTCTCAAAAAGTCAAGAAACCCTCTTCGGTGGCCACATGGTCTAAAGCGTCCCTAACACAGTAGATTAGACTGTCATTGAAGGGGCGATCAAGGTTCTAATCGCGGTCGGGTTATCTGAGGGTGGTTTTCTCAAAAATATTTTCCACTCTCCCTCCACGAAAATGTGGGTGCACCGCCTCTAAATTAAGCCTTACTCGTCTCTAGCACATTATAGAGTCGTTAGTAAATAGGCGTGTAGGCCGATGCGATGCTTAAATAAATAAATGTTGAACCATTCGCTTTCTGCCGCATTATTTTCACTTGACGTCTCCAATCTGGTTAGGAACCAGAGTTACTCAGAGTCGGGTGCCCGTCGATCTCGGAACACAGTCATCTCCGTGTCAAGGTCATTGAGCGGTGTTTGGGAGGACACGCACCTAGAGAGACAGGTGGTTATTACACCGCCTCTACGTGTCCAAAATATGTGTGTAGTGTTATGTCACAGAATGCCAGTACGTGTAGGAGCCGCCCCCAGGTCGGGAGTATATATATATAAATATATATATATATACACGCACACACACACACACACACACACGGGCACCCATGAATGGGCGATAAGGGGGGGCTTTAGCCTCCTTTATCACTCTGCAATTTTTAATTTCTTATTTGTTAATTTTTATGTAAAAAATATAACTGTGTATTTAGGATTTGGCTTCTATCTGCTATTAACAACTTTGAATCATTAATATCCCATTTGAGAGAGATAAACGTGTTAGACTAGACTGCCGAAGACAGGGAGATCTGAGTTCGATCCTGATCGGGTGCACTGAGGGTGGTTTTTCCCTAAGGGGTTTTCCAAATTCCCTCCACGCAAAATGCGGGTGCACTTCATTTAAATTAAAGATTCCTAATTTCTAATCCATTAGTGTAATCAGTACATAGGTGTATAACTCGAACGGGTAGTAATATGCGGTGCTAAAAACAAACAGATCTAAAATATTATAGAATGTATATTTCCTCCCATTCCCTCTTCAACAGCACTCTTTTCATATTGTTCTGTTCAATAAACTTATGGAAAATATTATGTTTCTTTTCAATGGGTTCAGCTAAAACTACATTTTATTTTTTATAATTTTTTATAAACTTTTTTTGCGAAAATTGGCTTTTGAAACTCATAGCTCAGAATTATGTTCAAATGCTCTAAAATTCCCTCTCACAAGGTTAAATTCTTGAAATTTTCTTTGTATGAGGGAAGGGGGTGCCACACCCCCGGAAGATAAGACTCAAATTCCGCCCCCCCATATGGAAAGCTTACATGGGCGCCCTTATATCAGGGGTGTAGGGGAGCGGGAACGCGCTGAAACGCCGTTCGGGCACTGCTTTTCATGGAAAAATATTCAAAATAATTTTTTTTATAGTAATGTTTTATACTATGCAATTCTAAGTTAACTAATGGATTTTATATCAATATTATGTTAAAACTTTTTTTCATACAATGAATCAATAAATTCTAAAGAAATTTATTGTGCTGTATACGAATTCTTGAAATTTTAAAGGAAGTAAGTTTTTGCCTTAGTAACCATTAAAAAAAATGCTCCAAATAGTTTCTAGAGGCATTTATGTTTGTGAAATTTTTTCACCTGCAGTGTTTGGGAGCTGTGCCCCCAACCTCCCCCCCCCCCCCCC
>CABFWB010000270.1:132146-172146 GCA_902151455.1 Timema bartmani
CTTCAACTTTGGGGTGGCTGAGTGTATGGCCTTGCGTTCCGGCACTGCTAAGTTTACGACTACGCCACTGCCTTGTATATACCCTGCCTACGGTGTAAGGGTAGGTGACAGCAGAAGGTTCTTTACTGCAAACATTGGATGAAAGTCCCTAATGCCAACCTATTTGAAAATAATAATTATGTGGTTGGTAATACTTAAGCCTGTGCGAACCTTCGAAATTTCTAATCTAAATTCAAATCTTTCGAAGCTTTCGAATCTTATTATTAGAGAGATTCATGATAGATTCAAAATTTCAAATCTAAGTACATTTCAGATTCGGATTCAATGGGTTTAGTTCGAAATTTGAATCTTTTCATACTTAAGAATAATTTCAACTTTCTATGGTCTTATACAGCAAACCATTTTATAAAAAATAGTAATTTATTTCCATTATAACCTTTCATAAGTTATTCATGAGGCTTTGTTTACTTGTTTAACTTAAGATTAAGTTTAAAATATTTTCAAAGACTCCTAAGGATATGTTATTTGATTTGGATTTGAAACATTTTCAAAATAAAATATTCGATTCGAAAAAAATTCTGAGCATGATATTATTCGATTCAGAATCGATTTGAGCTGGTTTGCCAAGATTCGGATTCGACTCGAAATGGAAAATCATGGATTCGCACAGGCTTAATAATCCTATATTATTAATAAAAAAAAGTATTACCAAACTATTCCAATATTACTTCCCTAAGGATTGGCAACAAGAGATATTATAGTATATGAAATAATACATTAAAAAAGTATTATATTCACACTGGTATTTTATAACTGGCCACCAAAATAACATCTTCGGTGTGTAAGCTCAAGTTGTTTTTTAAATTGATAACAATCTGTTAGTTATAGCTCCCCAAATCATCGTCCCAACGAATCGCTTCAAGTTTTAAAACCTCGACAGTTTCTATTCGTGGAATGTTATCTAGAACGAATCTAAACAATGACCTGCACCGCCTGCATCCTACGAGTTGGCGGCTGACGAAACGTTGCATGTGATTGCAGCAGAGTGCATACAAAGCGCGGTGCAACAGAACCTTCAAACGGGTCTAGTTTATTAATTCAATGTCAACGTCGGCGAGAGAGGTCATCTTTGGGGAATAAAGGGGGTGGGAGAAGTGACCCACGGATACGCCTAGCAACGCCGGGCGTTGTCATTTTGCCATCGAGGATTTCTTTTTTTAGTACAGCATGTACTCTCTACCCGTTCGGTATGTATGCCTATTTATCAACTATGTTAATGTGCTAGAGATGAGGAAGGTTGAATTTAGAGTGAGTGTACCCACATTTGCGTAGAGGAAGTCTGGCAGTGATGGATTGTTGAACATAGCCACAGAAGTGTTGAGGTCTTGTTTCCAGTTTGTTTCACGTTTATTACTCTATTTTGGTTTTATATTTCAATAAATTCTCCGCCTCGTTCGTTTTCTTCCTTTTCCAAAACAGCTACCAACATCACAGAAGCTCCTCTTCCTCAGTACTACCAAACTTCACTGGAGCGGACCAGAAAGAAACAACACTGAAATCGGGAGGGAAAAGAGGAAACTCAGCATAGCAATGAGTGACCCACTTCGGTGGCTGCGTGGTCTAACGCGCTACTCTCGTAGTAGAGTATACTAGACTGCAGATGACGGGGAGATCAAAGCTTGAATCTCGGTCGGGTGTACTGAGTGTGGTTTTACAAAATGGTTTTCCACTCTCTCTCTATCTCTTTCTTTCCATGCAAGTGCGGGTACACTTCCTATGAATATAACCTTCCTCATCCCTAAAACCATTAGCGTAATTAGTACATAAGCGTATAGCCCGAACGGGTAGTAAGACGCGGTGCAAATACAAAATTGTGAAAACAAACCGACAAAACCTAAGCACAAAAAATCATAGCTCAGCTTAGCGTTTTGTGCAAAACAACCTTTAGACAATTTGATCATCGAAGAGGGTGGGTGATTCTCAGTGTATATGAGAAATGTTTCTGTTGGGAGACAGAAAGTGACCGACATGCATAACAGAGTGTACACTTGAAATTAATAATGTACAACTTAGGACGGCCGCCTAGCTTACAAATACATTCCTAGTCTAGAGACAATGGCTTCTGTACTGATCATGTAAATTCCAGTTAGGGATGAACGGCCGGTTCATGACCCGGAGTTCATGCAGGGACAAACCGACTGACTAGCAGTACAATTGTATCCGATACTTCATCAGAGGATGTTGTTAAACTTATGACCTCTGCATGGTCCAAGAATATTGTAGAAATAGGGTTGTTTAGCTATAGACAGTTATCATTTACCAACTATCATCTTTTGTAAATAATTGTGCATTTTATATTCCTTGTTATTAAATTAGTTAGTTATAGAATAGTAAACATCTCTCGTATTATTTAAATGTGTGCATGCACTCTCATCCTCTATGAACTGGTGACCGGTCATAACATTTCGTAGGCCAATGGACTAGGTGCTGTCTCTGTTCTAGAGTTAAGTTAGTATGTAAGTTGTGTGATGATATAATCTGTTGTTACAAAAAGCGTATGTCAAATACTTCTAATGAGAAAACAAAGTGTGAGGTGAAGTACGAATGCACTTATGCTGGCGTTGAAGGTCGGACTCTGGAGGAAGTGCGATTAGTTGAGTTGATTGCGTCTTGCTGTTGTTTTAAATCACCCGTTTAGTGATACGAGGTTATTACGGTAACGGCAATTGTAACTTCTGAGGATGAGGAAGGGGATTAAGGGGAACTGGACCGTATTTTCTCGGAGGAGAAGTGTGGAATATCTATAGTGGGATTTTTGTAGTAAGAGCCTTATAGAAAATACAAATATATTTATTTGCGATCAACATTGATAACATTTTACTATATTATTATTGTTATTCTATAAGTGTTGATAATATCTATCAAACCCGCCTCGGTGGCGTAGTTGGCTAACGCGCCAGTTGTGTTGAGCCAGACCACCGAGGACGGGGAGATCGAGGTTCGAATCTCGGTCGGGTGAACTGGGGGTGGTTTTTCCTATATAGTTTTCCACTCTCCTCCACGCAATTGCGGGTTCACTTCCTCTAATATTCAACCTTCCTAATTCCTAATCTATTAGTGTAATTAGTAGGCTACTTATGCGTGTAACCCGAACGGGTAGTAAGACGCGGTGCTAAATAATAATAATAATAATATCTATCAAAAGTGACAGCTTCCTATCACGTGACTGGACGTATGAATACGTGAAAGTATATCTGGTAGCTTCTTCTAGCTGTCAACTAAAGGTTCTTACAATGAAAAATTGGATTGTATTTAGAAAATGCATCTTTGGCGGAGCTGTGCCAAGAGACGTTGTTTTTGGGGTTTTAAACACCCCTCCCCCAAAAAGTATTACTTCCCCAATGTCTCTAGGCTAGTATCTTTTTGGAGTTTTCTAAAAATGTATAGCACCTAAAATTCTAATTATGTTTTAAAAACTGTGACTTCAAATTGCTGAGGACTAAGGACATCTTCTGAGAAGCACTTTCGTTTACAAATACTGGAGATATATTGGGGGCTTCACACACAACCACAGAAAATGACACCACCTCCGGTCTAAGTAGCTAGCTGGTGACGGTCATTAAAAGTGTCGCCAGTACAAGTGATCTCGTATGAAGGTGCCCTAATAGTCCTGAGATATTTTTTTTTGCACCACGTTTTACTACCCGTTCAGGTTATACGCTTGTGTAATAATTACGCTAGTGAATTAGGTATTAGGAAGGCTATATTTAGAGGAGGTGTACCCACATTTTCATGAAAGGAGAGTGGGAAATACTTTTGGAAAAACCACCCTCAGTACACCCGACCGAGATTCGAACCTCGATCTCCCCTTCATCGGTAGTCTAGTCTACTGCGAGAGCAGAGCGTTTGATCACGCGGGCACAGAAGCGGTTGATTAATTTTTTAATTGATAAATTTAGGAAGAACTTTCTAAACCCGCGAGGGTCCCCGCACCTATAACTACGTGGTCTAAGGAGTTAGACTCACGATAGACTAGATTTAGGTTAGCGAGAAGGTCAGTGTTTGAATCCCTGCCGGATGCCTCGGCGGTAGCTTTCCACACGTGATTTTTTTATATGTGGTTTTACCCCTATCTTATTCCGTTAAGGTGGGTATGTAGTGAACGCGAGTTAAGGCCAGTATTTCTGCAGTTTTTATATAAAAACAATTTTTGGCCAAAATAAATCAAATATTGCTCCAATAGAAACATAAAATTTACTTTTCTTCAAATGGTGATATAAACAGTCGTTTAATATCTGTCATGAGCATAGAGACATTAGATGAGAAATTTTTTAAATGAAGATAAAAAGTTGTCATTAAATTACAGGACACCCTTGACCGATAATCAAGAACTGTTGAGGTAACTGTGTAAAGAAAATTAAACTATATATTATGTTTATTGATACTGGAGAAATATTTTATTTATTTCGACCAAAAAAAGGTTTTTATATAAAAACTGCAGAAATACTTCTATGCGTGTTCTCGTATGAAAGTGCCCTAATATTTCAGATTTTTTTTTTATCACTGCGTCCTACTACCCGTTCAGGTTATACGCTTATATACTAATTAATCTAGTGAGTTAGGGATTAGGAATGTTTTATTTATACTCGTGCACCCTACATTCCCACCTTAATGCGGGTATATTTGCTTTATAACTATCCACCTTTCAATTCTTAGCTTAGATAGTATAATAGCCTTATTGCTAGACGTGCTAATAAAATACTGCTTACAAAAAATCCTCCTATTCCACTTTGTGAAATGGCTCATAGACTCTTAGATATGGAAGGGAGGGGTCAGGAATGAATTATTTCACCACTATGTTTTTTAATTAATTATTTTATTCCACTCTTTACAAACAACAGCATAAAACATAATCAGCTATAAAACAATGTGAACATGTCTAACATACGAATATCTGGGGTATGATTATTACGTAGAGTTATGAAAAAAAACTCCTTTGTTTATGTTTTTAAAGGTTCTGAATAAATTTATAAAGTGTATAACTAATATTTCGTTTGTGTTATATAAATTGGTTTTAATTTATAGTGAGTTTAGAACATTTTTTAAAGTTATGATTATCAACATCTTAGAGTCGGAACTGATTCTTTTAATTTTCGTTAAAATAATAAAACTCAATTTTATGTAAGTCTATATCACTCATTACTTCATTATAATTGGTGTCCAATGGTTTTTATTGTGATAATAATCTGTCTGGTGTTATTAATTAAAGAAGTCGTAGTTATGGAATTGTAATAAAAATGATTCCAGGGATAATATTTCAAATTACTTCCTTCAACAGTTTTCCCCGTTAATAAATTGAGGCTAGTTTGATTATTATTGATTTAGCTATTCATAATAAATGTGTGGCCTACTCTTTTAAGTGTGAAAATTAACTTTTGAGTTAATATTTGCGTGATCATGAAAGAAGATTAATTCAAATTATTTGTATTTAGTTTAGTTAAATATTTTTTAAATTTAATTTTTTACTTGAAACGGCCAGATTTAATTCAAACAAAACCCTCAAAATAAAATAAACGTTATAGAGATAAAGTGATTAAAACATAAACAACATTAATTTAAGAAAATTTAGACCTATGTCCGACTTCAGTGACCAACTGAAGAGTTTTGGAGAAAATAGCTGATAAGTTTGAAGTATTTTATAGATTCGTACTCGTCCCCTTCAATTAACTGAAAATTAATTTAGCATTATTATTATTGGTTATAAACAACAGTACAGATGTCAATATCAAACTTTGAGAATAGAAGTATCGGTGGTCTAGTGGTCAAAGTTCCTGGCTACAGATCCAGAGTGCCCGGGTTCGATGTCCGGCGTTTCTAGATATTTCAGTGAAGTATTGTGTCTGGAACGGGTTCAACTCAGCCTCACCAGAACAGTTGAGGAGCTATTTGGATGAAAAAGAAGCGGCTGCGGTCTAGAAAACAAAGATTTACTGTCAGAGAGTTGCGTTCTGCTGACCACATGACACCCTCTATCTGCAAATGTTGGTGCTATCTTCGCCAACATACGACGGCCACTCGGTCAGTATATCTCACTTGCGGACTGACGTCATGGAGTTTTGTAAACTAATCGTATTTTCCAAAAAAAAGTAGCCCTGAGTCATTTTGAAATCTGTGAGACCCCAGATGTATGAATACATTAAACATTTCACACGACTGTACAGTGTGCGTGCATATGAATCACACATGAAGTCGAAGTGCTGGTCATATACATATAGGCGGTCCGTAGGGTTCTTAGATCGGACATGTGCCTCCCTTCCTACCCCCGCCCCCTCCTCGTTTGTTAAGAGCCCACGAAACGCAACACTCACATACATGTACTGTTTTGAATCTGATCTTGTTGCTGAAGTAATCCTGAGTTTGCATTACTGTCTGATCACGGTCACGGTTTCGATTGTTCGAGAGGAGTCTCCGCGCGAAATCTGACGAACTTATTACACCCGACTTGACAAAAGAATACCAGTGGGTTTAAGGCAGCCGCCTCGGTCAGAGAGAAAGTATCCCTCACCGTTAGCCCGCATGGCTTAAAATAAAATGGTCTGTGTCGTTTTCTCTAACTACTTCTCTATCCTGTCTAAGCTTATACTTCCTTTCACACTTCACCAACAATCACCCATCATGTCAATAAGAAAGAGGGGAAGAAATCTTCCAAAAATTATTATCTCAAAGTAAAGAGGGAATCTCTCCGTTAGTTATTAATATGTCAACATTTTCTGTGGTAAGCCTATATAACAAAATATAGGATTATTATAAAAAAACAGCCCTGTTTGAATATTTTACTTTATTTTGGTGTGAATCATATTTTCAAACAACGCATCATAGAATTAAATATTGCGTTAGAGCTGAACGTCTGCGCGGTAATTTCTCGTTTACTGAGGCGGCCTTAAACGATAAAGCTGACGGACCACGTGATCAAAGAAAATGCGCCTGGCTTCACCCCTTCGTACGATGGGGGTCGGGGTTCTCGTTCAAGTTAGATTCAAAATAAGTAGCCGCTACTTTGTCGGGTCGATAGTTCTAATCAGAAGTAAACACGACAGAACAAGAAACTTCAGACTCGAAGTCATTATCCCAATAAACCATATCCTCCGTACGCAAGGCCTGGCTTTGATAGTGCTGAGGCGTAAGCAGGGGCGGCAGCGTAGCCAGCGTAAGCAGGAGCTGCAGCATACCCAGCATAAGCGGGGGCGGCAGCGTAGCCGGCATAAGCGGGGGCAGCACCATATCCGGCATAAGCGGGAGTGGCAGCGTACCCGGCGTATGCGGGGGCGGCAGCGTACCCAGCGTATGCGGGAGCGGCAGCGTATCCGGCGTATGCGGGGGCGGCAGCATATCCAGCGTATGCGGGGGCGGCAGCGTACCCGGCGAAGGTGGCGGGTGCGTAAGCGGCTATGGGGGAGGCGTACGCCGGCTTAGAGGCTGCCACGACCGGCGCTGGGGCGTAGGCGAGTGACGGCAGGAAGGCGGCGGGGGCGGGCTTGGCTGCGGTCAGGTATGTGGTGAGGGGGGCGGCCGCCAGACCGTATCCGTACCCTGCCAGGCCGGCCGCTATGCCCCGCTTGTTCTTGCTGCCGGAGCCATCATTGTTGGCGTTCTTGCTGTTGGAGGCGGTGGCGGCGCGCTCTTGAGCCGCCACGAATGTAAACACGGCTGCCAGGAGGACTGCCTGGAATTTTAAACCCTTGATGCAGTACGTTCATTTATAGACATAGAATTGAAAATTTACAATCAATGAGTTTACTGAAATCCCCTGAAAATAGGAGAGTGTTATCTTCTAGTAGAATATATTCAAACCACATCAATAATACTTTAAGTAAAATCTATGCTGCTATAAGTGAGTTCTTACTCTATTTTATTAGTAACTCGAAAGTTCAATGCCGCACTTAAAAAACCATTACATCTATCTCTATTTTAAGATAATTCTATCCAATTCAGCTCATTACACTCTATCCCTATCTTGAGCTAGTTCTATCCAGTCCACCTCATTACACCCTATCTCTTTCAGGTCCATTATAATGTTATCCTCCCACCTGCGTCTAGCTAGGTCTTCCCATTGGATTTACCAGTCAATAACCTGAACAAGGTTATAGATTCTTCCATTTGCGCTGCATGTCCTGCCCACCGTAATCTAATTACTCTAAATAATTTGACTACCCTAACAATATCTGGTGGTGAGTACAGAGTATGTAACCTATCATTATGTAACCTCCTCTAGTCTCCCTTATCTTCCACCCTTTAAGAACCCAAATATTTCCTGAGATTTCGAACAGCTTTTTGTCATGTTTCACAACCATAAAGAACAACTGGCGAAACTATTGGCTTTTGATGTATTTCATGTGCACTTTCTGAACCAACAGATCATATCAGCACACGACTTATAATCTAACTTAAATTTATAACAGACACAACACCTTGTCCGCCGGTCGTTAAATTATTATCACTGTGAAAGTGGAAACCCCACGTTTCACCAATGATACATTTTTCGGCCATGTCAGGAATTGAACCCGGGACCCTTAGCTTGGTAGTAGGACTCATTACCGACTGTGCTAAGGTGTCGGACTAAACTATGGTTATATATTTTACTTACAAGTGAGAAGTTCATGTTGTCTCTGGTCTAGTTTCTGAGACGATTAAAGACGGTAAAGAACTGATGGTGTCATTCAGATCACAATAACATTTATATAGTAAGCGGGTCGGCTGCAAAATGAAGATGTGTCTTGCTTGGACCCCCCTCAACTTTCTTTCTTGGCAGCAGAACGGGCCCCTTATCTTTTCGTGGCGGGTGGAGTAGGATAGATCAATAACAAATTGTTATTCTAGTGAGCCTGTCATGTGATTGACAAAATGCGCGTGGATTCTTTAAACATAAATTTCCTCCCGCACTTCCTTGTTTTGTGTCTTCCGAGAAACGGTTTTCTGTCCAGAGAAATCGGCGAGGAGAAAGTCCAGTTTTAGTTGTGAATTGGCGACATCTTGGACTATGTTGACCCCTCCCTCCCCCACACTCCCAAGTTAGCAAATTCTTTTTTTTTTTAATAGGGGTGAAAACTTTAAACCAATACGTTTTAAACATGCTTCGGTGGTCGAATGGTCTAAAGCGTCACTCTCGTAGTAGACTGGACTGCTGATGACGGGGAGATCAGTGTTCGAGTCCTGGTCGAGTCTATTGAGGTTGTTTATTTCTATATACTCTCCACCACACAAATGCAGGTGCATAACCTTCATCTCCAACATATTAGCGTAATTGGTGCATTTGGGTATAGCCCGAATGGGTAGTAATACACAGGGATAGAAATATAAATAAATAATAACTTTTCAGCCTATTTTTTGTACACCCTGTGTCTTATTTACACGTCACACGGATTGGTGGGCTCACAAACTAAATGTTAACCTCTGTTTTGTCAACGATGGGAAATTTGGGCTTTGATTCCCGGCTAAGTACATTGAGGGTAGGTTTTATAAATGGTTTCGCCCTCTCTCTACGCGTGGTAGTGATGGGCACAATCGAGTAAAAATAATCGAGTAACTCGATTGTGTTGTGTAATCGGGAGTACTCGATTCTTCCGGGATTACTCGAGTAACTTTACTCGGACCATGTTATTCTTTTATTCTCTCTTTTATTACCAGAGAAGTAAGAATCGACCTTATTGGCTAGACTGTTTACCACGCTATTTCCATTTAAAAGGTATATTCCCTTAGAGCTCATTTTTCATCAACAGTTTCCGCTGCCACGCAAAAATGACCCTTTATGGTTTAAACGTTGCACATGCATTCTCAATACAAATTACTCGCAGATGTAAAGTACACAATCGAAAAGCATGCTACCAGCTAAGCGTATCACATTTCCGATTCTTTTCAAAAGTACTCGATGAAAGTTACTCGATTCTTTTTACTCGGCACCTCGGCAGTCTTATTTTCACAATCGCATTGATGAAACTAGATATTGTCTTTCTTAATTATTTTAATTTCTCCTTAGTAAAATATGATTATTTATGAATTGAAACTAATTAGAGTAAGATACAAAACAAAAAAAACAATTATTTTCACTTTTAAAAAGGTACAATTATTATCAATTTCTTTAACATGAACGTTTAAAGAAAAGTTTATTTTATTAAAAAGAGCACAAAACAATTTTTATTTGTGAGACATTTCTTAAAACGCATACTTTCATATTGACTGTACATGTAAAGTGAAACATGAAAATAACGGGATGGAGGTCAGTGTCGAGTGCCTTCTACAGGAAGAGATTATGTATGGACTTGTTATTAGTATCGAATTCCATTGCAAGACTTCCGAGTAATATTGTCCAACCGATTGCCACGGGACGATTCGAGTAGATGATTTGCTAAAAATTACTCGAGTAATTTTACTCGATTACTCGATTCTTTTTAAAGAGAATCGAGTAATTACTCGATTCTTAGAATTACTCGATTGTGCCCATCACTAACGCGTGGATTTAGGTACATTTCATCTATATTTTATATTCCTCATCCCAACCCCATTATGGATAAAATGTGTAAAGCCCAAATGGGTAGTAAGACACGGGGTGGGGGGAACCTACCCATGTGGGATATGGGCATTTTATAATAATTAATTAGAGATGAAAAAGTTGGAACTTAAAAGAATCATAACTGCATTTGCCTGTAAAGAGTGGGAAACTATTCAGGGTATAAGACAAACACCTTCATACATCGTGTTGAATACTAGCCCCAAACTATCCACTACTGGAATAGGTTAGACAAGATCAATGTCTTGATCAGAATGTCCACTGGTTGGGGTTCCACATTTTGAACATATTCACTGTAAAGTTGGGTCAAAGCCACTATTTTACAAATCCTTCCTTCAAATCCCAAATATCAAATCCGAATCTTGGGAAAAAATCATGAACCTCATAGGTTATATAAATATAATAGAATAATAGAGAAGACAAATAGTAACTAAATGTTAACATTCTTTCTTAAAATGCATTCATTATAACAGTCATACATTCAGTTGAGTGATAAATTACTGGTATAGAGTCTAGTTGTTGAGTCCATCCTGTAATCATAGTTAGTTTTGAACTAATAAGCTCAGTATAAAAGCTCTAAAGCAAATTTCATTTGAAATATTGAAAAAAATATATATTTATATATATTTTTTAAAGGATTTGAGTCTCGAATCTGAAATGTTCTCGAATCCTCAAATCTAAAATATCCTTAAGGATTCAAGGGATTCAATAATTAAAGGGCCCATCCATTATTTGGTGTCTTTGATAATTTTATTATATTTTAATTTTCAAAATCTGTTCCCTCACCTGTCCAAAATAAATTACCATCAAAGTACAGTCCAAACTAGCTAGATCAAATATATATTTTACTTCTTCTTCTTTTTCAACAGTCTTTGATTGAGGAGAGTATATTTTTTATACTGGAAACTTGGATTGGTTATAGGATTATTAAAATAAAACTGTAATGGTGCAGTTGGTATTATTTTTTCTAGCAGTTTCAGGCAAAGCAATAATAATAAAAAAAAGTTAAATCTGATACTAGATAAAAATTTGTATAGTTTAGATATTGTTAATTCTTATTAAAATCGACATAGTTTACCATTATTCACAAATAAATGGTGTATGTAATAATAATTATAATAAAATGTTATCATTAATGACTACAAAAACAAAGATTTGTATTTTCTTAAAGGCTCTTCCTAGGGAAATTGGACTGTAGCCGTTGTGTCCAAGCTTATAAATTTTTATGTAATCAACATATTTACACCTACTCCGGTGGCTGCATGGTCTATGTCATCACCCTCTCAATAGACTATACTGCCAATGACGAGGTGATGGAGGTTCGATCCTGGTCAGGTGTACTGAAGGTGGCTTTTCCTAAATGGTTTCCCACTCTCTATTTTCAAATGTGGATATAATTATTCTAAATTTAACCTTCCTAATCCCTAACTCAATAGCGTAATTAGTAAATAGGCGTACAACTCGAACGGGTAGGAAGACGCATTGCTAAAAAAAATACATATTTACACCAAACTTGGTTCACACAAAGGGAAAGGAAATACCTTCTTCCTGTCCTTTAAAAGTCCAAAGTTATTAAAGAATGAACCATTTCAGAAAAGCCAGAACATTATGTATATATATATATTTTTTTTTTTGACACCTCATCTTACTTACTACCCATTCGGGCTACACGCTCAAAACATTTATGGTGAAAAATTAGGTAAGAAGATTTCAAAATTATTATTACGTACAAAACTAGCCCATTTGTTTTAGATAAAATGTTATATTTTTGATAATTTGAATGTATTTACAATATCACTCTCTACTCACACCAGGTATAATAAATACATACACACATGAGTCAAACAATAACTCTACAGAATTAAAGTTTGAACAAAAGTTTAATACAAGTTGAATTAATATTTAAATAAATAAACACAATAAACTATACACTAATATTTTCAATTTTAAAACAAAGCAAACACAGGTTAAACATTTTCATAAAGTATAAACAATTTGAAAAAGAAAACAAAACCTAGTAATAATATGGATAGAAATTAATACTAAAATGGCCCAAAGTTATAGAAGAATAAAATTATATAAAACTATAGTATTTTTGAACAAAACTATTTCAGTATGTAAGTGTTTACACATTGCCGACGCTACTAGTTTTGTTGCTTGTAAGCGACGTAGGCTTCATCAAACATCGACCTGCACTCCATCTTGACCCTGAGCTTGGAGCAGAGCAGGAACACTCCAGACAGTTTGCGGTGCAGGGAGTATATCTCCTCGGGGGGAGGGCACAGCCGGTGTTTCAGCATGGTCGGTACTAGTTGGGTCACTTGTTGGGTCGTGCTCTGCGAACCAAAGTCGAACGCTTCGGGTTTCCTGAACACCTCCCCTAGAATCATGACTGTATCCACATGGGCGTCGTCCATCACCTACCAACAACACACCCACTATTAAACACCTTGCACACCCAACATGATCACAGTTAGGGTTGAATCCACTATTTCATGAACCCAACATAATGAATCCAAAGTCTTCATTTACCTTCAAGTCCCGAATTTCAGATTTTAATATTGTAAATAATTATAAACATATGAGTAAATAGGAGTACAACAGAATAAAATAAACTATAAAAGGTAGCCAAATGTTGACATTTTTTTTTGCTAAAATGTATTAATACGTTCAGTTAAAAATTAAATTAATAGTTGTTAAGTTTTTAGTATAATTATGTTGAAGCTAAACCACCAATATGTAGTATTATAGCTCTAAAACCAATTCCAATACAGAGTTTAGAAAAAAAAAAATTTAAACAGTGAATCAAATCAATCTGACATCTTAATTCAGTCGGTAACGTGTCTGGCTACTGAGCAAGAGTCCCGGGTTAAATTCCTGGCATGGCAAAAAAAAAATTATAATTGGTGAAATGTGGGTTCACCCTTTCACAACTGATGAATTAATGGCCGGGGGACTGGATGTTGTGCCTGTCCTAGTCTTAAGTTATATTAGAAGGCATATGAAGCTATGACAGGCCTAGCAGGCCGGTAGTGAGTTAAGGTGTCAGATCATACAAATAACATAATAACGTATCTAAATAAAGCCAACACTTAGAAATTTCACCGTTAAATCGTGACCAAAAGAAAAAAAACAGCACATACTTAAATCTGAAATTTGATGGTCAGAAAATAAAATTACAAACATGGCAATGTCACTCCCATTTTGCAAGCATTTTAATTTCATTTCTTGAGGTCCAGAGTGAGCCATGTATATATTTTTGAAAGTCCTATAGAGAGGAATAACTTTGTTACCTTAGATTCATATCCTGTGAGGAAGCCAATGTCCCTGGATAATCTGAGAACTTTGTCTCTATCACCATCAGCTGCTCCTCGAATTATCTCTATGTATTGATCCATGAAACTGCGACTGTACTCCCTTGATGCGCCAAAATCAAGCAGCGCCAACTAGAGAACAGTATGAAAGATGGAACTATTATGAAACAGTAACTTAACTTAATAAAATCCAGCTATAAAACCAACTGGGGATTCAAGTGAAGTAAAATAACTAAAGATGATCGATCTTGGTGGTCTTGAGGTAAAGTGCTCGCCTCAGGACTCGATGTTTGTGGGTTCAAACCCAGCCAGGGTCTACAGATTTTTCTTGAGTGATAAAAATCCGTAGCACAACTTCCTTCAGAGCGAAAGTAAAGCCGTCTGTCCCATGTTGATTGTGGCATGTAAAAGAACCCTAGAAGGTATGTGAAAATACCTCTGATGGCAAAATTGTTAGAACCTTTTGCTATCGCCAATAGAAATTCTGTGCGTATAACCCGAACGGGTAGTAAGACGCGGTGCTAATAATAATAATAATAGAAATTCTCATGTGCGGGTTAAATACCATAAATAAATAAAAAACTAAAGATGGGTAAAATCCGTCCCTTTTGAAGTGCGCCTTTTTATACCTGTCTGGACTCTGGATTGTAGAAAAAGTTGGCCCAGTTGGGGTCAGTCTGCATGTAGAGGAACTCAAACAACTCCCGCAGACACAGCTGCATGATGAGTCTCGCAATATGGTGCCTCGTCTCTTCATCCAGATCAGCACACTTGTCTATAGGAAGACCGTCGATAAGTTCTGTGGTGAAGATCTGAGCTGTGCTCAATTCATCTAGGGACATAATTAGACAAAACCTTAATAGACGTATCAGATTATACAAATATGCTAAATAGAACAAATTAATAGGTGCAAATTTTGTGTTCAACTTTGATCATAGAGACCAGAGTTAAAAACCTTTCTACCCGGACCTAGTTTAAATCATTTCATAAATACTTACTTTATTTATAAAAGTAGATTTCATTTAATCATATTTTGCCATATATAAACTTTTAATTTTCTTTCATTTATTTGATTATATTTGGAAGAAGGTATAGGAGAGGTGGATAGAAACATATAAAAGGAAAAAACCACAATATGACTTTTACAATGAAAAGGAGAATACAGTTCACACTTTACATTGCTGCCACTGGAAAAAGAGGTTATGGCTGCCTCTTGAATAAAATCAATCATTATCGTCCAATCCCCCAATTTATCTATCCACCTCTCCTATACCTTCTTCCAAATATAATACGATTACCTCAAAAAGCAATAAGAGGTTTTTTTAGGGAGATTTCATTTATTTAAGGTGCACTTTCTGAACCGATTGATTATATCAGCACACGACCTACGCACTAATTTAAATCCAGAATAGGCACAACATCCAGCCCCCGGGCCGTTAATTCATCACTGTGTAAGAAGAAACTTACATTTCACAAATTATAAATTTTTCGGCCATGCCAGGAATCGAACCTGGGACCTTTAACTCAGTAGACAACCATGCTACCGAGTGAGCCAAAGTGTCTGAGATTCATATATAAATTGCAAACAGTCGCACTAGTTCCATTATTTATCAATTAAAAACTTAGCAAATTTAGTAGCAGAGTAAAGTCTTAATAGTTCAAGTTGAAAGAGTTGAGTCAAATCTACCATTTTATGAATCTGAATTTTTATTTCATATGAATCTAATGTCTTGAATTTATATCTGAATATTGAGAAAAATGATGAACAAAAGAAGAAATAGAAATATAATTAATAATAATAATAATAATAATAATAATACTTAGCACCACGTCTTACTACCTGTTCGGGTTACACGCTTAAGTACTAATTACACTAATGGGTTAGGAATTGGGAAGGTTGAATTTAGAGGAAGTGAACCCGCATTTGCGTGGAAGGGAGAGTGGAAAACCATTTAGGAAAAACCACCCCCAGTTCACCCGACCGAGGTTCGAACATCGATCTCCCTGTCCTCGGCAGTCTAGCTCAACACGACTGGCGCGTTAGCCAACTACGCCACTGAGGCGGGTAGAAATATAATTAAATTAAATAGAAACTATAGCTAAGCAAAAACATTTCTTGCTAATCCATTTATAATTATAATATTCATAGATTTAGTTAAATGTAAAATTAATGGTTTGGGGCCTGCTTGTTAAAATTGTCCTATAATAATTATAACAAGTCTGAAAGGCCAATAAGATGTAAAACAAATTAAAATTCAAGATTTAAAAAATAAGTATATACATATGTATACATTTTTTTAACCCGTTCGGGTTATACGCACTTACACTAATGTGCAATGGTAGGGTGATTGTGAGATAAAATGTAGGACATACAGTTTAACGTGAGATCCAAACCACGGTGGAGGCCTGGCATTCCAACATTCACAAGTTGTGATTAATACACGTCTTGTCAGAGGTGAAGGAAGGGTTTGGCAATCANAAAAAAGTATTTTTGTTTTTTTTTACTTGTGAATATTATTTTGCCACATTAGCACCTCAATCATCTTGTATAAAAGGATGTGCAGTGAGCGTATCTCTACCTCAAACTAAATAGATCCTCAAACTATTGAGACTCCAATGTATGTATAAAACCAAGTGTTTTCACCTACCAACTACTCGAGGCACAAAATAATCCGGATAAGGTTGCACTAAAGTTTTGAATTTTTTTGTGCATTCCGCTTCTCGTTTGTAGTCAACCTCCCAAGACAGCTCTCTCTTTGCTACAGTCACAATGTTATCAACAAACAAGGCTGTAAAATAAAACTCCACATCACAATTCAATATAAATCATCAATGAGTACAGCTACTAATACTGATTAAATAACTTAAAATATTGAAATAATAGTCAATATAAAATAATAACCCATGAAAATGGCAGTTTTCACAAATGCTAGTTTAAAATTAAAAAGCCAGTTGATTGGAAAAAAAAATTACCATCACTTACACACAAACAATTTTTGGTCATTTAGCTTACATTAATATTTATAACCATATTTTCTGCACCTTCTTTCATACATAGCAAAATTATTTTACTAAACATGTTTTTATAAATAATTAGTCAAAAATATACTTAGTATATTAAGTTGTGGTTGCCATTTTTTTTTTCATTGTGACCTGATTAATTAGCTATCCACAGATATAGTAACTAGTTTTTAGTCCTGTTATGACAGGTTAATTATAATACTAACCAGCCTAACAAAATCTAATCTTCAAAATTAATAAATGCATGGAAGTTTGAGCTTTGTTTATATATATAAAAAAAGAGTATATTTTGATCAATCATTACATAAGAGTGGGCAAAGTTAGAATGAACTAAATTAATTATGTTTTTATCAAATAAATAGTAAATAAAACTGAGAAAAAATCGAAGATCCTGCCATGTTCTGTCTTGTGATCTATACTATAAGTGTGCAAAGTTTTGCTTTATAGGGGCTTCTGGAGGCTGTGGAAACACACACACATGTACGCATGCACACACACACACACACACACACACACCAATATATATATATGGGCCGAAGAGAGATTATGCTAATGTGTTAGGAATTGAGGAAGATTAAATTTTAGATTAATGTAAACATATTTGTGTGGAGTTAGAGTGGAAAACCATTTATGAAAAGGCACCCTCAATATACCTGACCAGGATTCAAACTCTGACCTTCCTGGCATCGGCAGTCCAGTCTATTGCAAGAGTAATGCCAAATTAAAACCAACAAATAATGGTTTAAATTATTTTCTTAGAAGTGTACCTAACCAGTGGCCTTTAAAAGGAGGGGAATAATACATACCAACCCAACAGTAAACACAACACTGTTAATATGAATCAACATTTAACCCTCCCCAGCACAATACAAATAATTTCAACCAACCGTCAGGGAAGACGTTCCACACCTTCATGATACCAACGAGGTTGTCTATGTCACTCTCGATACCCTTAGCCACACCCGGGTACTGAATTTTCATGGCAGCCTCCGTGCCATTGTGCAGGGTGACCAAATGAACCTGACCAATAGACGCAGCAGCAAACGGCTTTATCTCAAAATGTGCCACTTTGGATCTCCAGTCGTCGCCTAGTTCTGATGTCAACACTTTCTATGAAAGAAAAAATTTGAATTATAGACACTTTACTATTCTGCTGTTTATAGTAACGTTTTTTAGCACTGTGTCTTACTATCTGTTCAAGTTAGACGCATATGCACTAATATGCTAATGAACTAAGGATGCGGAAGGTAGAATTAAGAAGTGTAACCACATTTGCGGGGAGGGAGAATGGAAAACCATTTTGGAAAAACTACCCTCAGTACACCAGATTGAGATTCAAACCCTGATCCCTCCTGTCATCGGCAGCCTAGTCTAGTCTAACACGAGAGTGACATCTTAGACCTTGCGGCCACCAAAGCAGGTAATAAGTTGTTCCTAGATAATTAACTTCATTTTGCAACTTATCTATTTGGAGTATTTAACATGCACTTTCTGAACCGAATGATTATATCAGACAATTTTTAAATTAACTTAAATCTAAAAAAAGACACACACAGCATCCAGCCCCCAAATGTTAATTAATCAGTGTGAAAAGGGAAAACCACATTTCACCAATAATAAATTTTTCGGCCATGCCGGTAAGCGAGGCCGGGGCTCTTAGTCCAATAGACACACAAGGTTTAGTTGGCAGACGCTAATTAATTTAAAAACTATTAAAAAATAAATCAACTAAACAATTTGTACCTCAACCTGCCAAGTTGGCATGAAATCAGCTGATTGGCGCACTCTTTCAAATGCCTTCTGCAACCCAGGGCTAATTATATTATTATCTTGAATACTTAGGATTTGTCCTAATTTCAAAGCAGCTCCTAGATAACAAAGAAAATACCTACATAAAAAACTTAATAAAAGAACATCATCCATGATTTAAAAAAATGGAGACTCAATTTAGTTAGAAGATGAAGAATCAAAGGAACTAATATGGGTGTGTGAAGCTTTGAAAAACTTTGACTTCACTTCGAATACTTGTTCGCTTCGACTTCAATTTGAATTGACAATCACAAAGCTTCGCCCAAAAGAAAATATTTAGAGTTAAAACACACATTTTATGATGTTTTATATCCATTAAAAATTAGTGTTACTTAAAAATATATATAAAATAATTAAATTATATTTTGTGATAAAAACTTAACATAATTTATCATTTTAAGATGAACTATATCGATTTTGTTTGGTATGAAGAAGTTTGTAAATATATCAAATACCTAAATTTACATAGCTATAAAAAGTATAATATTTTTATTCACTACTAGACATTTTTTTAAATATTCAAACTTCAATTCAGCTTCAGGAACATATAATATAATTCCATTCAACTGCGCTTTGAATTCAAAATGTGGACTTCGCACAGACCTAGAGACTAGACTACATTTTATCCAGGGACAGGATGGAAAGACCATTCTATGCTCCAATGAATGGGGTCCAGCTTCAGATACTTGTCTCGTAGCTCTAGTTAGAATTTTATTAATAGTATATTCTTTAGAGTGTTGGTAAATTAATGATTTTAATATCTTAAGCACCATTATTCTTTTCAGCACCGCGGCTTACTACCCGTTTGGGTTGTACGCATATGTACTAATTACGATAATGCGTTAGGGATGAAAAAGGTGTAATTTAGAGTAATTGTACCCATGTTTGTGTGGAAGGAGAGTGGAAAACCATTTCAAACAAACCACCATCAGTACACCCGGTCAGAATTAAAATTCCGATCTCCTCGTCATTGTTAGTCTATTCTATTGTGAGCGTGATGCCTTAGACCATGTGACCACCAAAGCTGGTCACCATAATTAATTGGGTTGGATGATGAAGAACTATATTGAACCTAGTCAGTTTTGAACTAAGGTCTCATATGTCAAGAGTCAAACATACACTTTACTTTCCCAGTAAATTTAAAATGAGATAGAATTGTTGAGCACTGACCTCTGACTTTGCAAAGCGTGTTGACAATTCTCTCAGCATTGGCCTCGGACAAGAAAGCGCTATCCAGGGTGCGCCCAACAGTCATCTCATCTTTCTTCACCCCTAGCGACCTACGAGCAAGCTCTGCTACTGTACCTACACCAAGTCCGGCTGCCAGTCCACCGAACGAGATTATACGCTCCAAACGAGATGAAGGGACCTTTCTTTGTTTTGCAGACTCACTCAGCTGAAAAATGTTCATTTCGTCAGGTAAACATAGCTTTCGAAAGACATTTCCAATCCATAATAGATAATACAATCACTTCACATTTGAATTTCTCATCTGCTTAAATTAATTCATTAAGTACCATAGATTAATATATTTTAGGTTATCATTAATAAAACTCGGCAAAATGCAGGTTCTACAAGTACGTAGGTACTTAAAAATATAGTAAATGTAAATAATTTTTGTGAGTCATTTTCTCCATAAATTACTGTAATTAAAAACATTTTGATTTTATAGGTACTCAAAAGGATAGGTATCTTATGATATTCTTTCAAAAATATGATTAAATATTAGTAGAATAGATCTATTTCTATATTTTTTTTCCTCACTCAACTATAAGTTACATTATAGGCCTATTTTCTCAAGGAAACCTACCATTTGTTTACGCTTGGGTTTAGCTGTTACTTTAGGTCCTTTTTCGTCTTCTTTATCATTTGACGATGACAGTAAAGTTTGAGAATCAGATTTTTCAGAGGTATTGATGGGTTTTTTTGCAACAGCCAAATCATCAGCAGGACTTTCGATACCAAATGGCGGTGTCATAACAGGAGTTGATAATTTGACCGACGACAAATTTTCCACAGTTAACTTTTCACTGGACGGATTGGTAGTTTTGGAAGCTTCACCTTCTGATTTGAGCTCATCTGGTGTAGTTTCATGCTCAATTTCTCTTTTTAAATAATTATTTTCAGAGTTATCTAATTTTATATCACTTAGATCTATAAATTTCGAAAGGGAAGATTCTGTTGGGCCTCTGCTACCAGGTGTGGCAGCTGTTGACCCTGAAACATTAATCAAGAAACAGGTCTCTGTAGCTTTGTTAGGAGTTTTTAAACAGTCATCCATATTTTAAAAACTACGAAACATTTAATTTGTGATATGTCTTTAATGATCAAATTAAATTATACTGCATTTACATCGAGCCAACAAACTATGAACAATACTCCATGGCAGGCATGTCCAACCCACGGCCTGCCAGTTCAAATCAAAATACTTCAGTATTACGTTACTTGTGTAATGTATGTATTTGGTATATGTAATTGCTAAAATATAAATAATTATTCATTCATGTTTTTATTAAATTTGGGCATTAAGTCCTATAAATTTCATGTATGGCACCACCAATTCCTCAACAGTTGAACATGCCATCTATATGGGTTACTTAGAGTGCTGTGTTTTAGATACTTTCAGTGCCATGAAACTTATTACTGCTTATACAGGTTATTTGAAACTTACACTAGTTTAAGAATACTAGAATAGGAAGAAGTGGTAAAATCACAGTGAAAATCATAATGTTGAAAATCACCCTCAAAGCATATAGTTGATATGTGAAATTCATCTTTAAGTTCCATGTCAGCTGACCCTATTGCGATTCATTAACACTGCTGGTTTTGAGTTTTAAACTATAAAGAAACGATGTTTACAAAATAGATACTACTACTGTAGGTACTCACCTGTTGCATACATAGCATATTGCCTCACTCCTTCGACGACCACCCAAGTTCTTTGAAAAGTTTCTGATACAGTCTTTGAAAGTGCAGTCTAGAAAAGAAACAAATATTAATAAAATGTGGAACTTACTAGATTAATAGTTTAGCATTTATTGCAATGGGGTCTTAACTTACAAAACTATTCCTCTGAAAATGTATGGGAAAATATATTTTACAAACATACAGTAGGCCCTAATGATATCTTAGAGATAAGTTCCAAACATTTAATTGTGCTCTGCTTACGCCACCTTCGCTGGACGGTGTTTGAGCTGACAGCTGAGAAAAAAGAGTATTAATGACCTTGGCTATTCATAAGTGTGAGAGTGTTTAGTGGAAGTGATTTCCAACCAGGGTTCTGCGGAACACTGGAGTTCGCGAGCCTGTGTCCAGGGTTCCACATTAATTTGAAAAAGCTTGATTTTTATTGGTCTGCCCAAAATTTTTTGGACAATGTGAAAATATGTTAAGAGAAGATGATGAAGAGTTTGAAAGTGTGCTGATAATAATGTTAAAAGTGAGGTTAGTAAGAATATTGATAAGCCAAGTTCAAGTACCAAAGAACAATAATTAGTAAATTATAGAAAAAGATGATAACTACTATTGAAATATTGTATTCAAAAGATGAGTTAATTATTATTTATCAACCCTACTGGTTTACATGTATATTTTGTAATTCACCCCTGTCGAACCTAATATATGTTAGCCTGGTAGGGGTGCCCCAATATTTTACGACTTCCTCTAAGCAATAAAGGTTGGGAATCTCAGGGTTAGGGTGATGGCTCAACTGCCTAACCTGCAAGTCTTCAGTCAATCCTTTCTGTACAACTTGACCGACTTTATTCCTGGTCTCTTCAGCGAGGGTCTTTACACTCGAATTCTCCCAAACTTGCTTGCACCGAGTCTCCTGAAGCCGAGTGCTGGCAGACACAACGCTCTGCAAGCCTCGAAGGATCATGCCGATATCTTGACTCCATTGACGAGACATCTGGGAAAAACTTTACTTTGCTGACTAGAATAAAAATTTGGGTTATTAGCCCCGCCTCTTTGACTGGAGATTCAAGTTCAGTGTTGTTACCATGAGCTCATCTTTTCCTGGAAATATTTGTAGAAACGCCTAAAATTACATCACAAATTTGATATTGCCCCTCCATAGTTATTAAGATTAAATGTGTATCTAAACTAGGGTGATCACACATCCTGATTAATCGGGGTTGTCCTATTTTGGGGACACGGAAATTCAATCCAATTTTTATTTTAGAAAATTCCCTCTTGTCCCAGTTTTTAATAGCAAACATGTAAAATCGTATTTTTTCTTAAAATCAAACTATAACCCTCCAGTGGTGAATATAAGTGGAACAATAACTCATTTTAAATCTCAAAATTATACATAGCACACCCTTCCACCTATTGACAGAAGCAAGAACTGGCCCTTGAAAAGGCGCCTGACTTTTAGTTCAACATTTGTCACTCTTGTACCTTAACTAAAATTGTAGAAAAAATTGTTTGCCAATTTTGTGTGTGTGTGTGTGTGTGTGAATGCATGACAGCTATCTCACTTTTCTCTTAAGCAATTATAGTCACCCTAAACTAAACTAACGAGTTTGGGTGGAGACTTTCAAGTCCTGTTTCTTCAGAGAGAGAAAAAAAAAGTTTTAATTCTCTCAAATAAGTGTATATTGGTCTATATTAGGTAAAGCGCCATTGCTTGTATACATTAAGATTCATAATACACTGTACCTACATACAACAAGAGTGGATTGTTTGATATCGAGCAAGACATTTTTCACAAAACCTTTATAACACAATCTAGTCCAAAGCGGTTAATTTTCATTAAGGGCACATAAAGCTCTAAAATAAAATGCTACCGTTGTTATGGGATGTTCTAAAGGTCAGTAAAATAGAAACAGGTCTAGTCTTAATTATGAAAAAAATATTTATTAAACCTAGTAAGTTAACTTATGTTATTATTGGATGCTTCAATGCTTCAACACATTTATTTTGATTATATCTAAAAGGAAAATAATATTTATATAGAAAAGGTAAGTAATGTTAGCATCAAACTGTTAGTTTTTAATCAAGGTATAAAATATTAGCAAAGTTTTGTTCACTAGTCTCATAATTTCATTCTAAAACATAACTTTATTTGTTGTTTAAATTTCGTTTACCTTATCTCAAACCGAATAAGGCCAATATATAGGGGAAAAGGTCTACCCACATTTGAGGATCAAATTTAAAATAATTATCAATGTTACTTCAGTTCTTTAAACATGGTTATGAGCTACTAATTATTAATTATTATGTAAGGATTTCCTTTAAAAAAAATTAATCAGATGCATGCAAAGTTATAAAAAAAATTGAAGAACTAAAGCGTGTCATCCAGCTTAGCCAACTCAAGGTGATTATTACTAGATCTATGCTTGGTGGATTTATTTACTTGGTGAGAGAATAAATTAGAAAAAAGCAATTTATTTACATGTAGGATACAATTTGTATCTAAACTTTTATTTTTTGCATTTATGTACTACTAAAATATATATTTTTAAAAATATTTCGAAACTTTTTAATACTTTATTTACAAAAATATTGATTTTAAATTTGACATATTATAAACATTTGACGTCAGAGCTTCCACTGATCAGCTGTGTTGTGTTTTGACTTTGCGATCTTTCTCAGTGTATCTTAGCAGTGTATTAACTATTGTCACGATCTAGTATCTGGCCACTACTAATTAAACTGGTTAAAACTTCTACAAAAAAGAAAGATATTAACATTTTTTATCAAGCAGACACATACATTAATTTGTATGTAGTCTAATTCTTAACTTTATACAAGCTAATAACGACCAGATTCTTTGTGTGCTAATTAAAGAATATTTATTTTACTCTACAGCTGGTGATATAAAATATGGGTAGAATATTTCTTGATCACATTGGTGGTACAAGGCTCTTTTCTTGTGCTTCTTGTGACACAATTTTGACAAACAGAAGTGAGCTTATAAGTACCAGATTTACTGGAGCAACAGGAAGAGCCTTCCTTTTCAACAGAGTGGTAAATCTAAATTACAGGTCAGTAATGGAAGGAATAATAATTATTAATCCTTTGACGAGTATGGGCTATCGCCGTTTTAAATGTAAATAGCATATCTTTTTGGGATTGAAATTACTATCGGCGTTTTTTCTTACATGCTTGAAAAATCTATAAAAGATTATAACAATGACTTGGGCCCAAGACAGAAATATATTTTATATATATAAAACAAGTAGACTTAAGACTAGCTTGTTATTGTGATTCATATGTAGGCCTAACTCTTAACATCTTAAATTAAGCAATATGTACATGTTAGAGACAGTATATGCTTTATTTTTAGAAAACACATTTTTACCTTGCAGCATTATTAATTACTTGAGATAAAAAAGAGTCAGCCATTAAAATATTTTGATTGGTTGGTTAAATTATTAATTAATTTGTCACTCTTGACAGCTTTGCAAAATAACTAGTCTATAAATATATAAATCCATTCAAAATGTTTGATGAAATTTAATTTTCATATACTGGGAAGGTTAGGTTAAGCTTGGTTGATTATTTTTTTAGTTATAAACACATTGAGTTTGCTACAGAAAAATCAAACAAAAAGCTAGTTATTCAAGGTGTGGTTGCTGTAGACTTATTGGGTAGCGTCTCACGATGCTCATTGAAATAGGTGAGTCGAGCAAATGTTTTCTAAATTATCAAGCCTAGTTAAATAACCTTAGAATATTGATTGCTGTAGGTTTTTTGTGTATAATATTAACTATAAGTCTTTTTTAAAAAGACAGTGTACACTATTTTGGAGGTAAAATACTTGTAAGAAGCTATTGCTTTTACAATGGTAATACGGATATTCAAAAAAGTATTTCAATATTTTATAAAAATAATATTAGGTCAAGTGCATATTATATTTGGTGACATATACACAAGAACAAATGTCTAGGCATTTCAAGTTCTCCTAGACGACATGGTGGCCTACTTATCTGTCCCAGGTGAGTCATATGACCTTAAATATGGTGGATAAAAAAGTATTACTGTTTGAAACAGAGATTGAAGTCTAGATATTTCTCATTTGGGAATGATTCCTGGATGAAGTTCATAATTAATTTGGCGATTTACGAGGAAGATAAAATGTAATGAAATCAGGGAAGACACTATTCAGCTAAGGCTTAACTGACTTGACAAATTTTATTGTTTTAACTCAAATTCAGTGGCAGCTCTTGGATTGTTGCCAAATCTCTAGGCTGTAAAGTGTTACTTTCTATTCATTATCATACATGGCTGCTGAAACCAATGCATAAACAATAACCTACCAAAGATAAGAGATGAAAAAAGAAGTTGTGATTCATTGGGTTACCTACAGAGTTATTTAAAAAAACTCCATGGCGTCAGCCCGTAATCGAGCTATATTGACTGAGCAGCCTCCACATGTTGGTCAAGGTAGTGCCAACATTTGTGGATACAGGGTATCATGTGGTCAGCAAAACGAACCCTCAGGCTGTTAATCTTGTGTTCTAGACCGGAGCCGCTTCTCTCTTTTTGCAAGTAGCTCCTCATTTGTCCTCACGAGGCTGAGTCGACCTTGTTCTGCTTCACAGAAAAATCTGAAAGCACCAGGGATTGAAGCTAGGACCTCTGGATCTGTAGCCAGAAACTCTGACCACAAAAGTGTTCCACATAGTCATAAAAAGAGAATAATTAGATAATGTGAATTGAAAGTGCATTTAGTCAAACATCATACAATGACACAGAAGTCTCGATATTTGAATCAAAACTATTCTTGATTATGGTATTTACTATAGCCTATTAAAACATGTCGAAAGTCTATTAGGTGGTTCTTAAACAATCATTTTAGCTGCAAAGGAGTAAGGGAATTAATTTTTCTAGATAAGACTTCAATAACTACAATATATTATAATTTAGCTTTAACCTCTGTAAGAATTCATTTTCGAATAAGTTTCTTGTTAAATTTAAAAAAAGTTTTTTTTTTTGCATATAGTAATTCTTTCTTTTGAATATTTTTTATTGTTTCACATAGTACTCTATTTGACTCAATGAACTTTATTTTCAAATTCATTATTCTCATTTGTTTATATGACTGATATACTTAAAACTTATATAATTAAGTATTTTATATTATTATACGATTAAATACCTACTTTATAATATTATACCTGCTAAACAAATTTTTGTTTTCTAACTTAGTTTTACAACCCCATGTATTTTACTATCAAATATGTGTTTTTATAGTCTGTTTCGTGTTTTTGTGTGTGTTTGTGTCTTATATTCTAACTCCACAATTGTTCAACATAGGTATTTAAAGTAGTTTTTAATTCACATTATCTGGCCTAATTATTCTTTTTTTTTAGAACTCTTTGACCCAATAAATCACAATTTCTTTTTTCATGTTATCTTATCTTTAGCTCCTTACTTGCCAATTTTTAGGATGTTTTCTAAAATGTTACTAACCTACCATCTTATTATGTGTGTGTGTTGAACTAATCAAATGGATATATATTGTTTAGCACGGCGTCTACTACCCATTCGGGCTATACACTTATGTAGGTTTAGGAAGGTTAAATTTAGAGGAAGTGTACTCACGTTAATTTTTGTGTGGAGAGAGAGTGGGAAACCATTTAGGAAAAAACGCCCTCAGTGAACCCGATCGAGATCGAATCATGATTTTTCCGTAGTCGGCAGTCTTTTTTTATTGCGAGAGTAGGGCCATGCAGCCATTGAAGCGGGTTGAATGGATATTGAATTACAGGGTACAGTCCAGGCAACAACTCTGTAGTCACTCATATATCAAAATTGAAACTTACATTAAAATTGAATTAAATGTGATACTTTCAATGAATTTTCTCTTTTTCTCTAGTGAAGTTCAAGACCGGGTTATGTTGACTGGAAGACATATGGTTCGTGACGTATCCTGTAAAAACTGTGACGCCAAACTCGGTTGGATTTACGAGTTTGCAACGGAGGAGAACCAGCGATACAAAGAAGGGCGGGTGATACTTGAACGAGCTCTCGTCACCGAGAGTGATGGGATTGACGAGCACATGGGTGATGATTGAACATGCTGCAAACAGACTTGGCGGGGGACAGACCATTTTTGACTTTGATAAATTATTCAGTAACATTGTAAGGAAAAACTCTTGTCATGGTTTGTTTTGGCATATGGTAGGTTTATATAATTTAATTAAAATCAACGAAGCTTTGAAACTTGTTGGCGCCACATTACCAGAGGTTTCCTCTGCATGACATGGTTTGGCACTATAGCACCAGATGTTTCTTCTATGTGAAATGTGTTGATACCAATATACCAGAGGTTTACTCTACATTAAATGTGTTGGCACTTTATAACCAGGTGTTTCCTCTAAATAAAATGTGTTTGAAACATATTAACAGATGTTTTTTATATATGTAAGGTGTTAGGAACATATTAGCAGATGTTTCTTATATATGTAAGGTGTTAGGAACATAATAGCAGATATTTTCTCTACTTGAAATGTGTTTGTACTATAGTCTATGCTGAATTTAAGATGATCGCCCTGGCTCCCCCAGAAAGCCCCACAAATTAAATATTAACTCTAATTTTTTATTGTAAATAGCCCTCTTGTTGTTTGTTTTTCTTTCATAAATGAAATTGATAAAAAAAATTACTCCCTACGACCATGAGCCAAGATTTTATGAAGCCATTATGTAGCCTACTTCTTTTTACTTTGTTAATTTTACATTTACGTAAAATCAAACAGTTGCTTGGTTTTATCTTTCCTTGGACACACTATGATGTAATTTGCATGGGTTTGTGGGGGCCTCCATTTACGTAAATACGGCACAGACTATATATTACCAGGGCACACACAGTACCAGATTTTTCCTCTACATGAAATGTGTTAGCGCTTTAGTACCAGATGTTATCCCTTCATGAAATGTGTTGCTGCTCATAGGTTTCCTATACATTATTCCATATAGGAGAAACAAATTATTTTTGAGCTAAGATAGCTAGCTATCAAATGCCACACTTGTTCGTGATTATATACTTTTAATTTTAGAACCGATTTCATCGTGTGGTGTTGCATTTAAATTCATACAAATTAGGTAAAGAAAGTTATCACATTGAAAAACATTTAAATAATCATTAATCATAACTAACAAAGTTTGTTTTATCATTTGTAATGATATACAGCAATCTGTAGTGGTCCTTATTATATAATAAAGTGTTATCTGATTTTACTGATTTAAAATTTAATCATTTTGTTTTAAGGAAACATAATTTTTTATAATTTTGTGATATTTTAAAATATTGATTGTATGGCAAATTGACTGTTTGAACTTGATGATTTGAAGGTTTTTTTTATATATTAAATTTGAACTAATCTTTTTACTATTGAGTTTAGTAGATATTAACACAATGTTAGTTAGAACTTCCCTCTTCAAGTGCACATAAAGTAGTTTTTTTTCAACATAACTGTTAGATGTATTTAAATAGATTGTTAAAAAAGTTAATCAAAATAGTAATAAAATGGTTGGGTAAATCTTCAAGAAAAGTTTCTCATAAAACCAGATCATTTAACGATGCTACAATTATTAATGGATAATTTGAACATAAATTTGACTCTACTAAAATTTCAAACGGTGGTAATTAAAAATTGTAAACTTAACTTTTTACAAAGGTGAAGCAAAATATTTCTTTAAAAAAAGGTTGATCAACCATTTTTGGAAGTACAGTCTCAGGTGCAAACAACTTCACATGCAATAAAGCACCTGTGAAAACCATGATAACTAAAACCATATTACCCAAGAATTGGTGGTGTAGCCATTATAGATTAAAACCTGTTTTCCTGTGATCATGAAATAATGAGGATAAACACACTTGAGAATTATGTTTTGTCCTACTCATAAATTCACAACTATTGAATTAATTTCATTCAAAAAAGTTAAACACGCATACATCTACAGTTAAAAATTTTGTTTCTTCTTCTCTAACCACCATTGCAATACCAGAATAAACAAAAATATTTTTCTTAAATAAACTTATTGTCGAATATTTCAGTTTTGTTGTAAGTTGGCTTAATGAATCTGCTTAAGTCAGTTTAAACTAGTTTTGATGTGTGTTGTCATAGTGAAAACTAAATAGTACAAAACAAACTATGAATGTATATTTTGTTAATACATAAAAAATAAAAAGGTTGTTTTTTTTTACTATTTTTCCATTCTTGTCATGACATTTTTTTCATCAAAAAAAATATCAAAGTCCCCTAATTTTTTTATTCATATTCATTCACAATGGGATCACCTTTTATATAACTTTGGTCTATCTTTTCAAGGTTTGTAGTGCCCAGTTAAAATGTATATATTTGATGCTTTAAAAGTAACATCAAGAATAATTTTCTTATGTTTATCAAAGATGGCATATTAACAATACGTTTTCCAAATTATGAAAAGTAATTTTAAATTGGGATAACATATTTACATCCAGTACTGTTTCCAGCCTGTGGCCTTGGTCAGTTTTTTATTCAAGCCATATATTTTCCACTACTGGCTTGCTGTCTTGTGCCCGTCGTAGCTTCCTATGCTTATAATCTAACTTAAGACTAGGACACGCACAACATCCAGTCCCCGGCAGTTAATTGATCATTGTGAAAGGGTAAACCCTCAATTTACTAATGATACATTTTTCAACTATGCGGGAAATCGAACCTGAGGCCCTTAGCTCAGTAGACAGACACGCTACCGACTGAGCTAAGGTGTTGGATTGGAATAATATGTTTTAATAAAAATAAATTTTAGCCAAACTTATTTAAACTCAAATAGAACTGTGCCAAACTTTAAAACCCCACGTGTCTCAAGGCACGTGTACTTCTCTGCATTTAATTATAGTTAAAGGATAAGGAAGGAAAAATTTAGAGGAAATCTACCCAGCTGAGATTCAAACCTCCAACCTCTTTGTCACCGGTAGACTAGACTAGATAAGTTTGATATTTAGTCCACCTAACCAATTTAAAATACCTTTTTATATGGTGTTAATTCAGCCCACAATTGAGCTGTACAGTCCAAGTGGCCACTGTCTGTTGGCGAAGATAGTGCCGACTTTTGCGGATATAAGGTGTCATGTGGTCAACACAACAAACCCTCCAGACGTTAATCGCAGTTTTCTAGACCTGAGCCACTACCTTTTCATTTAAGTAGCTCTTCATGTATCTTCACTAAGCTAATTGGATCTTGTTCCTGACCCACTGCGTCATTAAAAAAAACTAGAACCGCCGGGGATCGAACCTGGGAACTCTGACCATTAGACAACAGAGGTGGTCAAAAGATGTAGTATTACAAAACAAAATTAAAATCTATATTGGATTCATCAGTTTTTTTGACAATGATTATTTACACTACTAAAGAGTTTTGCTCCTCCATGCTAGTATTTTATTCTACAGAGGCTGAAAGCAGCATCTAACCACTCGAAAGGGCTCTTTGGGAAGGTTGGTTCACAATAAACAAAATATCATAAACAGCCATGAGTGCATGTAAATACAAACGTATCCCACTTGAATATTTAGGGAAGTGAACAAGTCACTAGCCATTTAAGCTAGATTTAGCTGTCACTTTCTGATTAAATCAGCACATGACTTATAAACTAACTTAAATGTCGAACAGACACAAACATCCAATCCCCAGCCGTAAAGTTTCATATACACTTTCATATATTATTTCTCCGTAGTGTTGCAAAACTATTCAAGACTATTTGGCTATAAAATTGAGGTACAGTCCAATTTTTAGAAAATACAAACATATATTTTTAACCAAAGTTGATAATCTTTTACTATATTTTATAGTTATTACTATAAATCAAAAGTGACACAATGAATGAAAGTAGAACTAGTAACTTTTCTAGCTGTCCTAAGAAAATATGACTCTGAAATATTAGTCTATCACTTTCTGAATAACTACAAATCATAAAAATAATTTATATGGTATGAAGGGATCAAAAGATAAAGGAGTTTTTAATCACACAGTTTAAAAAAGATAGTAAAAACACCAATAAGTCAATTATTATTATTGTGTATTTGTTATAAATCGAATAAACATAAATACATTTACAATGATTGTACTTTAAAACAATATTTTGTACTTCTAAAAATTATATCGGCAAATTGAAAAAATTGACAGTCTCTGGATGAGATGATCACTTTTCTTCAGTTATTAAATACAGATTAGCGTTCATCTTTGCTATGGCACATCACTGAACAGTTTTTAACCTGTTAGGAACTTGTATTATTGCACAAGAAATATTACAAATAAACACAACATCAGGGCAGACTTGCCTAACTTAAACCACCCTTTTCTGATGTAATTTCAGGACACTACCCTTCATGTATGTGGTGATCAGGGAAAGGGGGGAGTACATAACTGATTTAATTTCACAATAGAGGTTATAAAATTGCAAACACAATCTAATTTAATCATGTCTCACCCCACACAGATAACTTAAGGAAGTTAATACAATTCAAACCAGACTTCGTATCTTGGTATGGTTTTGTATAATATTCTTTAGAAACCAGTGGAACCTTATCAATACATTAAAAATTAAAACTAAAAAAAAAACTATTAAACTATTTCCAATTTTGCTATTCTCAAGTGAAGAACACAAAGCCACACTTTGTCTCAACATTTCAAGCATAATTTTGTATCAATTTCCCGGGTAATCGGTTGTTATATGAGATCCTGATTTTTAAATGTAGATATATATTTTGTATTTGCTTTGCAGCCTCTAATATGCTTTTTTCTTTTAACAAGAAGCACAAGAGTATCAAAATATTTGCAGTAATATTTTATATCTTTATCTCTGCTTCACTGCTTCATTGCTTAGTTGTGTTCATCTCTATAGAGTAGTAGTTGATAGGATAAACATTTATCAAGCATTGCATACATATTCAAAACGTGCAAAAGACGGTAACCAAGTATATTCAGAAAAGTGCCTAAAATATTTGCTTCACAGCACATTTAAAAAACATAACTTTTTGGAAATTTCTCGAGATGATGGGAATAGATTATTATTAGAGAGGCAAGTGCAGAGGTGTCTTCAAATGAATGATAAAAGTGACATGTCCCAGTAAAAAAAAGTGACCAAAATTGACAAGAATGTGTGTACATATTTGAAAAAAAAACAAGTTCTCTATCAAATAGGCCAATTATGGTCAACATTCAACTTGAATTTTAAAAAATCTTTACAAAATAAAATTGTTTTAAGTCTTTATAAAGTGAAGGATTGAAATTATTCAAGACAATTTGTGTTTTAAAATTTTCTTTTGAAAGTAGCTTGTATCAACAATAAATTTGTATTTCTTTATGTATGCCAACTCGGAAAACACTTGTCTTTCATTTTATCATCTAAATATTATTTGCAGCTCTGCATATACATATGAATGCTAAATATTAAGTTATGCTCGAGTTATTGTCAATAATATTCCACTTTAAAAAAATCATTGCTGAGATGAACTTAAAAAAGTTAAAACTTCAAAGTCAAAACCAAAATACAAACACTTTTTAAAATAAATTATTTAATAAAACCTTTTGTTTGAAAACTTCAAGTTATAGGTGGTGGTTGTTTTGTTTTTTAAAGGAAAGGAAGGGGTGAGAAAGACAGGAGCCCTTATTATGGTTTGTTTTTGTAACATCTCTTGCATTTTACAGATAAAACCATTATTTCATTAAGTTCTCTCTTAAGACAGTTTGTTTCTACAAAAAGTTGTGATTGTTTGGTACACTAATATTACAAACTACCATGGACAATTTTTTCAGTCATCAAACTACTTATTTAAGTACAACATACTATTTTTAAGACCTTTAATTTTAAAATAGAAGAGTAAAATTAATTTAACATAATCAAACAATAAAAGTCTTTTGAAAAATAATACAATCAAAAGGTAAAATAAAAACTATAGTCATACTTTGTCCTAAAAAAAATTTAAGCTTATTCTTTTTAATTGACACACAACACTTTTGAGTTGAGGGGATTATATACCACCTGAAAATGTATTTACCACAGAAAAAACGATCCCAAAAACAAATTAATGACAAGTTATATGTTAAGTAGTAGAATACTGTAAAAAATTATTTGATCAACATTTTAATTTGTTAGTGTTATTTCGATGTTTTTAAGGCTGAAAGAACTTAAACTTTACGAGTATGGAAGGGTGGTTATACAATTTCAACACAGTCCACATTATAGGTTTGATATGATTTAATTTTACTAAGAGATTTGCAAGAATTCAAATATATATATATATATATATAACCCTTGTTAAGGTGGGATGGTAACCATTGTTAAGGTGCGATGGAGGCGAACCCGAGAAAAGGCCGGTGTTTTAGCAGTTTTTATGGCAAAACTTTTTTTTTATAAAATAAATAGAATATTCCTCCACTACAAACATAGTTTAATTTTCTTCACATGTTGATATTTAACAGTTAATGAATATCCATTATGAGCATAGCGGTATTAGTTGAGAAACTTTTTGAAAGGAAGAGTAAAAGTTGTCATTAAATTCCAGGACATTCATGACAGATATTCAAGAAATTTTGAGGTCAGTATGTGATGAAAATTAAATTATATGTTTGTACTGGAGCAATATTTTATTTATTTTGGCCAAAAAAATGTTTTGCCATAAAAACCGTAAAAACACTCGATTTTTCTTACTTACTCTTCCATCCCACCTTAAACTTTTATTTTACAAGAAAGTTATTAATTTCAAGGCAAAATATATATTTTTCGTCTTAAAAGGAACATTGTGTCAAGATTATATTGAATTAGTATGAGGTAAAAAAAAAAAAAGATCTACAGTATTGATTATTTTCTGCCAAAAGAAATGATTGAATGAAATAAAACTGTATTTTTTAATCAAAGTTGCATGGTAATTATTATTACTATTAAGACCTATATTAACAGAATCATCTCCTGAGATAGTGAATCAATGTTTCAACTTAAGAGTTTTGTTTTTGTGCATAGTATCTTACTTTTTTATTCGGGCCATCTTAAAATTTACACTTATGGGGTAAGGGTGATGGCGGTAGAAATTGGAGGAAATGTAACCACATTTACATGAAGAGTAAGAAACTATTTAGAAAAATCATCAGTACACTCGACTAAGATTCAATCCCAGACACTCCAGTTCAGTCTTATTGCCACCAGAATGATGCTTTGGACCAGAGTTGGGCATTATTTTTCAATGTAGCCATAGGTATGGCCAATGAGAAGTGAAATTTCCCACACTATGTATGACTTGAGAACATACACACACTGGCTTGAACAAGTTTATTCAAAACTCGTAAACTTTTGACTACTCGGTTACAATCGCCTCAAGATGACAAATTATGAAAATTGTTCAGAATAAAAATGCAAGACAATTTCATGCGAAATTTGACAATCCTTCTGTTACAAGTTTACAACCAGCACACACCATGAGGAAAAGTTTTATTTTACCATGAACTCAAATTCACCATACTTTTTTTTTATGGCTGATTCACCACTCGAGGCGATTGGCAACGGGGTTTCCCACCTTGGTTTCAGACCATGCACCTATTTATGTGGATAAGTTAAAGTAAATAGTAGCGTTGGGTCAAATCCACTATTTTACAAATTCAAATTTTGAAACAATTCAAATCTTGAATTTTAAACTTTAATTTACCTTTGAGTCTCAAATCCAAATCTTGGAAAGAATCATGAACATAAAAGGAAATATAAATAGAAAATAGTAGAAAATAGAAATGGTAACTAAATGTTAACATTCTTTCTTATAATCCATTCACTATAACATGCATACATTTAGTTAAGTGTTAAATTACTGATCTGGGGTCTGGTTGTGAAGTTTATCCTATAAGTTTTTGAGCCACCAATAAGCAGTATTAGAACTCTAAAACAAATTTCACTTGAAAGATTGAAAAAAATCAAACCCAAATTTTCTCTAATCTCAAATATTCTTAAGAATCTGAGGGGTTCAAAGAATTCAAGAGTTCATCCCTAGTAAATAGGGTTTAAAATAATTACTTAGGAAAAGTGTAACTTTACTTGTTTAATACTGTCACTTCGCTGAAACCTGAAATTATTTTACTGCTTTACAAAAGACTAGGCCCCTAAGTTATTTTCTGAACAAGCACACATCTACAGTTAGTATTCAAAATATTATGTTGTCACTAGGGCACAAGAAAACAAAACTAGTTTTGGTAAGAATTAGTACGCTTAGAGATAAATAAGAGTCAATTTTAGATTCAGGTCGAAGAATGTAACCATTGAAACAATGCTTACCTTTGAAATATGTACAGGATTATAGATGGTTAATTATTTGTTAATTTCAGTGAAAAATATACTTTTAAATAAAACAATCTATTCAAATATTAAGTTCAAGCAAAATATATAAACAGAACATATACTGATTTTGAGGCAACCTCTTTAAGAATCTTGAATATTTATATATATTTTTTATTTGGATGCAAGAAATAAAAATTATTATTAAAACTCACTCTATAAATAGACCATCTAAAATAACAAAAGCTATTGCTGTTGACTTTTTTACTACTTGGTAGGGGTGAATCTTCAAAAACTTCAAATATTTGTCAGCTCCAAATGTCCTTGAAGTATATTTATTTTTTGCAAAAAAAAAAAAGTATTGCCAGTATGCATATTTCAACCATTTGTACTAATTAACGTCAATGGAGAACCTTGAATGGTGGAATAACATCAAAAGAGATCTTCAGAAAATAATATTAAATCTGTTTTCATAGGAAAAAAAAATTATATATATAATAATGGCTTCCAATATTTCCTACAAAAGACCTCGGTGATCTTGGGATAAAGTACTTTCCTCGGGATCCAATGTTTGTGGGTTCAAACCCAGTGGAGGTCGACGGATTTTGCTTGAATGATAGTACAACTTCCTTTTGAGGGGAAGTAAAGCTGTCAGTCCCATGATTAATGTGGCATGTAAAAAAGAACCCTGGAAGGTATGTGAAAATACCGTTCCCGGCAAAATTGGTAGGCCCTTTTGCACTTGCTCATAGAAAATTCAGTTTGGAAGGAAACTGGGAGTCACTACACTACCTGAACTCCCATAGTACATGGGATTTCTACCAGATGGTGCAGGCAGCACTAACCAGCCGAAGGGCTGAGTGCCGGATAGATAGAAAGTGCATCAAATCAAACTTCAGGTTGTTGACTAAAGAAGACGTTCTACAAAAATATATTAAATATATTTTATGAAAATTTGTTAGATATTACCCCGTCATTTAAAATTACCCATGTTGACAGCATATGTCATAGCAACCACTTGATTTATCAGCTTGACATCTTTCAAATGTTTTAATAAAAAAATCTTTAGAAATTATATTTGGTGTTTAAAATAAGATAAAAATATACACAGTGAAACTAAACATATTTGATTCAGAATTGGACATTGCACACCCTCGATACATACCGTACATATATATTCTCTAACAACTACGTACAAAGTTTTTAAACATCAAAGCCTTTTGCTTAGTAATAATATGACACATTTACACAGTGGACATTATTAGCAATGCAATAAATTACAAACAGTAAAATTCCACAAAATTGATATTCATTGTATGAAGTTATGTATGTAAAATATACAGATATAAGAAAATTGGTTTCTTCTTGTCTATAAAGAGCAATGCAACGATAAAATTTTGCTCAAGCGAAAGGGTTTTATCACAGAGAATAAATCGACAGTTTTAGCTTCTCATAAAAATGATGCATTGGAAGTTCAAAATGGAGCAATGTAAACATTAGCTTCTAAATGATGGAGATAACTGAAAGAAAAAAAAAATTCTCAATAATTTAGTGTACAATAAATGTAAACAAAATCTGTATTTCTTATAATAAGAGTGTGTGAAGTTTTCTCTTCACTTAGAGTAGTTAACTTTGACTAAAATGTGAACAAAATTCTGGGTGTAAAACTATAAAGTATCACCAAAAAAAACTAAAAAATTGTATTTAACATTTTTACCATTCTATTAGGGGGCATTCAAGTATTACTCAAGCATACTAGGGGACAGAAGGGTGGTTTCGAGCTTTGCTTATTTTTGCGGACAAGAGGGGAAGGGGATCAGTATAACGCTTACGTAAGACATAGAAGGGCACAAATGTCGTAATGACCCAGCCACCCCAAATGGACACATAATAGTTCAAAGTGTTGAGCTGTGAATTAAAGGACCTTGGTCAGCAGATTAAAAAGAGTTTAGAGTTTTTTTATAGCTATATTAAGTCATGTATTCACTAATAATACTTTTTTAAATAGTTTCAATTAAGTGAAAATTTAAATTTTAAATTTTTATAATAATTTATAGCTTTTTTTTGGTATATTTTACCTATTTATTGTAATAAATTTAGATTCATTTTTAAAAATGTGTTTATTGTAACTTATTTCACACCAATAATTTACACCTCTACCTTAATATTTATGAATTGCATAAAATAAAATATAATAGCTATTACTTTGAAAAAATTACAACAAAAAATAAATAAATTGACAAATATAACATAAGCAAGTGGTGAGGTGAGGAGTTCGGGCAAATGCTTATTTTTTGCTTATAATGCAATGATTTCAAAATGGCCAAAAATGTGCTTAAACAATAGTTGAACGTTCCTTTAGTTCAATATGGATTATTAATCAAAACTAGTTCATCTTATTCTCTATTTATATAAGAAACTTATTTTTTTAGCATTGTGTCTTACTCCTCATTCGGGTTACATGCTTATGTACTAATTACTCTAATGGTTTTTAAGGATTAGGAAGGTAATATTTATAGGAAGTGTACCCGCATTTGCATGGAGGCCGAGTGGAAAGCCATTTTGGAAAAAAACTCAATACACCTGATTGAGATTTGAACCATCAATCTCCCTGTCATCAGCAGTCTAGTCTACTACAAGAGTAGCACCTTAAGCCAGGCGACCTACAAAGCCGGTAGCATATAATTATTGTTGTACATCACTAATTATAATATATATACTTTGAATTCCCTGAAAGGTTAGCCTACCATGACTGATGAACCTATAGCACTATCTTCAAAAGCTATTCATAGTAGGACCAAACAAGATAAGCATACCTTTCAGAGTAAATGAAGGACACTTTTCTTATTAAATGTAACATTATTACCTGTAAAAATTATTCCATGCAAAAAAAAAAGTCTACGCTTAAATCATTTATAAAAACAATATTACCATACCTTATTTTTTTATCACCACGTCTTTCTAGCTGTTCAGATGGCACATATATATTGTGATAATTACTCTAATGGGGTAGGGATAAGGCAAGAAGCATTTTAGATGTAATTTACCCGCATTCACGTGGAAGGAGAGTGGGGATCCATTGAGGAAAAACCACCCTTAGTACACCCAACCGCGATTCAAACCTCGATCTCCCCGTCATCAGCAGCCCTCTAACACGAGAGTGACACCTTAGACCATTCGGCCATTTTAGCGGGTTATAACGTTATTAGTTATTATTCTATTTGTATATTTATACCGAGTCACTTTATTAAAGAGATGGCTGGTGCAGTTTATTGAGTTTTAAAAGGTAATGTGCTTAGTTTTAGCGACAGCTATTTCAACCTTAAATCTGCTTTTACATCCAACTTATGTTTCATACTTTGCTTTATATTGTAACAAGTTCAGAACTTAAGTTGAGAAAAAGAACAACAGCTTCACAGCCTCATCGGACAGACCTATGTACCGAGAACAAAAATAAGTATACAGATTTAACCAAGATGATTTTGTGTAAAGACTAGTTTTACAGAGGTGTGAGCTATGAGAATTCGCAGATCCCAGTTAGGAAAAAAGTGTGGGTGGGCTCAGAGGAGGAATGCATAAGAAACTAGGCCAGTGTCTACCATTTCAAGAGTTTAGGAGTACTCCCTGGTTCAAAAATGGTGACTATAAGAAAATACTTACTTTGGGTTGTGTTGCTGTACCTTAGCTCTGAGTATATTGGGTCCTAACAATGTCCCCAGCTGGTTTAGACACTGACTGGCCGCACTAGATGTTAGTGAATTCTCACACTCCTGAAACAAATATTTCAACTCACCGGTTGTTTACACAGATAGGAAAAAAAAAGGGTGTAAATAAAATTTAAAAAAACCAAAAGTAAAATATAAATTAAGAGAAACAAAATAAAGATGTTAATTTAAATTCAAGTTATGGTGTTATTTCATGGTGGGATAGGGGTGGGGTGGGGTGAGGTATGGTAGGGTGGGGTAGGGGTTGAAGATAAGCTATGGTTGAAAAAGTTGCTCGAGAAAAAATATAAATTAGAGTTTGTTAAGCTTTTTAAAA